>PVLC010011728.1:0-46185 GCA_004027655.1 Graphiurus murinus | reverse complement strand
TTAATGAATTAGAGAATAAAAAAACAATACAGAAGATCAACAAAACTAAAAGCTGGTTCCTTGAAAAAATAAACAAGATAGATAAACCATTGGCCAATCTGACCAAAAGAAAGAGAGAAGCAACCCAAATTACCAAAATAAGAGTTGAAAAAGGTGATATTACCACTGACAGTATGGAAATACAGAAGATAGTCAGAAACTATTTTGAAAAACTGTACTCCAACAAAATGGAAGATCTAGAAGAAATTGACAAATTCCTAGACACATACAACCTCCCTAAATTGAGTCAAGAAGATATTGAAAACTTAAACCGACCAATAACAATCAAAGAAATAGAAATAGCAATAAAGAGTTTACCATCAAACAAAAGCCCAGGACCAGATGGTTTTCCAAGTGAATTTTATAAAACATTTTTAGAAGAGCTAATCCCAATACTCCTCAAGCTATTCCATGAAATAGAAAGAAACACATTCTATGAAGCCAACATCACACTAATACTAAAACCAAATAAAGACAGCTCAAGAGAAGACAACTATAGGCCTATATCATTGATGAATTTAGATGCAAAACTTCTAAACAAGATACTAGCAATGTGCATTCAAAACCACATCAAGAAAATTATACACCATGACCAAGTCGGGTTCATCCCAGGGATGCAAGGCTGACTCAACATTTGAAAAACAATACATGTAATTCACCACATAAACAGACTCAAAGACAAAAATCACATGATCATCTCAATTGATGCTGAAAAAGCATTTGACAAGATCCAACACCCATTCATGCTAAAAGCACTACAGAGAATTAGAATAGAAGGAACATACCTCAAAATCATAGAGGCAATATACAATAGGCCTACAGCCATCATCATTTTAAATGCAGAAAAACTGCAAGAGTTCCCATTAAAGACAGGAACAAGACAAGGATGTCCATTTTCACCTCTTCTGTTTAATATAGTACTCGAGACTCTAACCAAAGCAATAAGACAAGAGAAGGAAATCAAAGGGGTAAAAAAGGGAAAGAAGAACTAAATCTATCCCTTTTTGCAGATGACATGATATTATACTTAGAAGACCCAACAAACTCAACCAAAAAATTTATAGAACTGATCAACAAATTCAGTAAGGTATCCGGATACAAAATCAATCTTAAAAAATCAGAAGCCTTTTTACATGCCAACCATAAATCAATGGAAAAAGAAATCCAGAAAGCAATTCCACTCACAATAGCACCCCGAAAAATAAAATACTTAGGGATAAACCTAACCAGGGAGATTAAAGACCTCTATAAGGAAAATTATAGAAAGCTGAAGAAAGAAATCGATGAAGATCTTAGAAGATGGAAGGATCTACCATGCTCTTGGATAGGCAGAATAAATATCATCAAAATGGTCATCCTCCCAAAACTGATCTACAAATTCAATGCAATACCCATGAAATTGCCAAGGACTCTCTTCACAGACATAGAAAAATCAGTCCTTAAATTCATCTGGAAAAACAAAATCCCAGGATAGCCAAAGTAGTTCTTAGCAATAAAAATCATGCAGGAAGTATCATAATACCTGACTTCAAACTCTACTACAAAGCCACAGTAATAAAAACAGCATAGTATTGGCACAAAAACAGACACATAGACCAATGGAGCAGAAGAGAAGAATCAGAAGCAGACCCACAGGCTTACAGCCAACTGATTTTTGACAAAGGAGCCAAAAGTATACACTGGAAAAAAGATAGCCTCTTTAACAAATGGTGTTAGCAAAACTGGTTGACCATATGCAGGAAACTGGAAATAAACCCCACTTTCTCACCCTGCACAAGAGTCAACTCAAGGTGGATCAAGGACCTGGAAGTCAGACTAGAGACCTTGCAGCTACTTGATGAGGGCATAGGACCAACATTTGAACACATAGGCACAGGTAAAAACTTTCTCAACAAGACCCCAAAAGCACAAGCAGCTCAAAGGAAGATCAATACATGGGATTGCATTAAACTGAAGAGCTTCTGCACAGCAAAGGAAACTATCAAGAACCTCAACAGAGAGCCTACAGAGTGGGAGAAAACTTTTGCCTGTTACACTTCAGATAGATGTCTAATATCTAGGATATACAAAGAACTCAAGAAAATCGCAACTAAGAAAGCAAATAACCCTATCATAAAATGGGCAAAGGATCTAAATAAACCCTTCACAAAAGAAGAAATACAAATGGCCAATAAATGTATGAGGAAATGTTCCACATCATTGGCAATCAGAGAGATGCAAATCAAATCTACCCTGAGATTTCACCTAACTCCAGTCAGAATGGCAATCATAAAAAAACACGAACAACAACACCTGCTGGCAAGGGTGTGGAGAAGTGGGAACCTTAATACATTGTTGGTGGGAGTGCAAACTTGTGCAAACACTGTGGAAAACAGTATGGAGGATCCTCAGACGAATGGGAGTGAACCTACCATATGACCCAGTAATACCACTAGTGGGTATATACCCAAAAGAATGGAAACCAAACTATCAGACCAATGCATGTATATCTATATTTATAGCGGCTCAATTCACAGTAGCCAAACTATGGAAGCAGCCACCATGTCCATCCACAGATGAATGGATTACAAAACTATGGGATATATACACAATGGAATTTTACTCAGCCATAAAGAAGAATAAAATCTTTGCAGGGAAATGGATGCAACTGGAAAACATTATGGTAAGTGAGATTAGTCAGTGACAAAGTTCAAAGAAGCATATGTTCTCCCTAATATGCGGATGCTAGGGAGAAGATGGGGCACAGGAGGGTCTCCAGATGAAAAGGAGAGGTCCTCGATAAGCAAAGAAGTTGATTTAATTGTAGTGGATGCATGGGGCAGAGAGACACCCTAAGGCACATGATGGACTTACACAATCATATCAAGGACACTCACTGAACTGAACCTGAGAGGGAGGGAGTGGGGGGGAAACGGGGTGGGAATTGGGGAAGGGGTTAAATGAGAATTGTGTGCAAATATGTTGTTAACAACTTGTACTTAACAAAGATGTATGCTATATTGCACGAATTACTACAATTAAAAATAAATTTTAAAAAATGCAGGTAGAAAATGACAAAAAATATTCTTACATTTTCCTATTTGAATATAAGACAGGTTTTTATTAAGTAAGGTAAATAAAAGTGGAAATGATTCAGCTATCTCAAAGGTATATGTCCAAAGGAAATGGTATTAGTGTACCAAAAAGATACTTGGCTGGCCATTTTTATTTCTGCATTTTTGATAATAGCTAAAATATGGAATAGGTAACCCTTCAAAAGATGAATAAATAAAGTGATATATATATACCCAATGGAAAATTACTCACTCATAAAAGAGGAATAATATTCTATCCTTAGCAGCAAAATGAATGGGATTGGAGTGCTTTATGTTAAGTGAAATGAGGTAAATACAGCAAATACCACATTCTATCTAAAAAGGTTGATCTGAATATAGAATAATGATTACTAGAGGCTGGGAAGGGTAAGGGCAGGGAAATAGAGAGAGTCTGGATAACAGGTACCAAAATACAGTTAGCACTCATAAGTTCCAGCATTCTATAGCACTGTGGGGCGATGATAGTTCACAACCCATGATCTATTTTACAAATAACTAGAAGAGAGAACCTTGAAGGCTGGAAGCTCTAAGCAACAATAAGTAGATGGAAACATTAATCAGCCTGATTTAGTCAGTACACATTGCATACATGTGTTGAACTATGGTGCTGTAATTTCATAGATGCCTAAAATTACTATATGTTATTAAAAAAATCAAATGATGTGAAATGCTAATGACTTTGATTTGATCTTAACACTGTCTACACCCATTATATTATCATACTGTAGCCAGACATGGTGGTGCACACCTGTAATCCCAGGACTTGAGAAGCTAAAACAGGAGAATCGCAGGTTCAAAAACAACCTCAGCAATTTAGCAAGGTCATCAGTAACTTAGTGAGACCCTGTTTCAAAATAAAACAAAAAGCCAGACAGGGTGGCGCACGCTTGTAATCCCAGCATTTGGGAGGCTGAGACCGTAGGATCTGGGTTCGCGGCCAGCCTCAGCTACCTAGTGAGGCACTCCACAACTCAATGAGATCTGGTTTTAAAATACAGAATAAAAAATAGGACTGAGGGTACAGCTCAGAGGTAGAATGCCCTTGAGTTCAATCCCCAGCACTGCAAAAATAAAATAAAATAAAATAAGTAGAGATGGGAGTGTAGCTCAGAGGTAGAATTCTCTTGGGTTCAATCTCCAGTACCAAATATATACATAAAAATGTAAAATTAAAATAATACTAATTTTAAAAAGACAGAATGGAAATGCACTGATGTTTAAACCTAAAACATTAGATTCTGTGTCCTGGTACTCAGTGTTACTAGGTTTTCTACCTGAATGCAGACTATTATAATGCCCTAAATGGTTGATTAGGCAAAATGCAAAAATATAAAACAAAAACAAAAAACAAAGAGGCTGAGCTGTTTTTCACATTCTCATCACACTATAAAAAAATATAAGCACACTAAAATTAGTAATTAAAAAATAAGTAAAACAGCTGAAAGAAATAATGCTTTATCAAGTTCAGTAGAGTTGATCCCTTTTAATGAAATTATTCATGCAGATCAAGACATGAATCCTGAGAACAATTTGACATCCTTGCTTTCTCTCTTGTAAGAACTTAAACTTACACTGGGAAGATTTCTTTAGGTGATGTCATGAGAGAGGTTTGGGCCCTAATAATCTGAGATTTTGAGAGGACTGATGGTATGTCTAATGACTCCTCAAAAACAAATAGAATAATCTTTTTCCAGTAAACAGAAGAAATAGTGAAATTTCTTAAAAAAATGTATTCACTGAATTTCTTCAATATTGAACACAGACAAGAACTTTACATAAATGCCAGCTGGACAGTATTCCAAGAAGAAAGCATTTTTCTTGTCTAACTTTGGTGTCTACTTCCATTTTCTCTACCTGTTAATTTTGAAAGATATATGCTATTCAAAATAAAAAATAATGATAATAATAAGACTGGGCTCAGAGGTAGAATGCCCCTGGGCTCAATTCCTGGTGAGAGAGGAGAGAGAGAGGAAAGAGAGGAAAGAGAGGGAGAGAGAGAGAGAGAGGATAGAGAAGAGGAAGAAGAGGCAGAAAAGAGAGATAAATGAACTAAACCAGAAGGGAGACAGAAATTAAACAGATTAGCTGGTCCCTATTATGTCCACAATATTTTCATTGAAAATGGAGAATTTTTTTTGATACTTAAGGGGAGAGGTCACAGATCTGTATTACTATTTGGGTTTTTTGTGGATACTTTTTGGTACTAGAGATTGAACCCAGGAGTATTCTACTTTCTAGCTATACTCCCAGCCATATATCATATATATATATATATATATCATATATATATATATATATATATATATATATATATATATATATATATATATATATATATAAAGGGTCTCTCTAAGTTGTTGAGGATCTAGTTAAGTTGTTGAGGGCAGCCAAAAATCTGTGATCTTCCTGTCTCAGCCTCCCATGTACTGGTATTATAGGAATTCACCAACACAGTTCTGACCTGATTCTGACTTGACTTCACAATTCAATTAGCTATGTGGTCCCTGGAAAGTGGCTGAAACTTATTCAGCCTCAATTTGATATTTTGAATCGAGGATGAAATCCATTTTGAAAAGTTATGTTGAGAAATATATAACATTATATTTAAAGTGCCTAGCACAGTGCCTACCATAAATGACAGCTAGGAGATTTAGATATTACTGAGTGTCTCAATATTTCTGCTACTTTGAGATATTCCATAGTATATCACCTCCATGATTTATAGAGTAAAATCATTTGGGTCCTATGGAAAAATATTCTTAGGTAGCTCTTTGAAAAGTAATTGATAGACATATAAAGTTGCTTTCAATACTGTTAAGTATTGAACTATTATATTTCTGCAAGCTAGTCCATGAATTAGAAAATTCACTCCTTATCTAAAATGCCAGTGTCCACAGCATTCTTAGCCAGAAAACGCAGTCTTGCTTACACTTTTAAGCATACATAGCACAACCAAGACATTAATTCATATCTATAAAATAGGTGCCTTCTTCTTCTTCTTTTTTTTTTTTTTTTTTTTTTAGGTTCTCCAAAATCTTCTAAACTTCCTAGTCACCAGCAGACACCTGCAAGTCAAAGTGCATATTAGAGGCCAGTATCCTGGAAGAGTATTGTATAATTATTTTTCCCACACATGAAGTACAGACTCAGATGGCAGACTTGTCATCTGAAATCTACCCTTATGTATGAGAAACTCCAGTTATGGCATGGGTTGCAATTCAGCGTATTCAGCTATACCCTGCTAAAAACATGTACAGTTCTCTCATTACAATAAGAAGGTTAAATAACTATATTACCATTAAAAGTCTTTCTCAATCATGAACACTTGGTAAAAATGAAACACTATTTTTAAAATGCTTTTTTTTGAGTTGCAAAAGACTAACATACTAAAATGAGACTTAGATATAGATCAAGAAAAATAAGAAAATGTCTTTTATAGTACTCTCAGATGATAACATGTTCAAAAATTTGACCATAATATATTTTTAAAATACATTTTTTCCTGATAAGTTTGCTCAATCCTGCATGATTAATTCTTGTGTTGTCAGATCAAGCAACCTATTACTTAGAATTATAATAGCTTATTCAAAAATATGGGTGAAATAATATTATTATAAGGAAATTTTAGCTGTTTAAGGAGTACAGAGATTCTGTCATTTGTGTGTCTTTCTAAAAATAATTACAAAAGCTGGACAAAGCATAAAAGCACATAAAATTTATTCAAGTATGATAAGAAACTTTTCATACCCGGGTAGATTATATTATCTCTCCTTAAGAGCACACTGAATGCTATGAAGTCAATTTGTCACTTTAACAAAAGAAAAGAAGAAAAAAAAAGATTCTACTCTTGCCATAATGTAACAGTTGGCAGTAACAAATTCCTAAGATTTTTTTCTTTTGAATAAATCCATCCAAACAACCAACTTTGTCAAAATTTAAGCACACTTCATTGCTTCTTTTCAGACTTATTACTTGCAGGTATTTAAACCAAAAGACAGCAAGTTCATTTTCCTTCTAACCTTGTATCATTTTTCTCTATCATATCCACACTTGATCTTCATTATTTTCTTTGACTCTCTGATATAAAGTACACATTTTTTACTTTAAGATATTAGTGTCTTTATCCTTTGTTCATCAAAAGCTACACACACACACACACACACACACACACATACCTCATACACATGCTCTTTAATATACATGTGTGTTTGTTTAATAACTGTTTCAATTATAGTCTCAGTAATATTAACTATAATTACAACTGAAATCATTAACTTCTATTTCCTAGAAACACAGAGAAGACTGGAGATGAATAGTTATGCCTGTCATATATAGAGTAACACAGCTCACAAATATGCACTGTATGTTATACAAATACTCATATCTATTTACGTGATTGAAAGTGGGAAAAGATATACTATGTATGCTGCACTAGTTTTCTATTATTTCATAAGAAAATAGCACAATCTTGGAAGCTTATAATAATACAAATTTGTTATCTCACAGTTTCCATAACTCAAAAGTCCAGCCATGACTTAACTGGGTTTTCTGCTTAGAATTTCACCAGGCTGAAAGCAGTATGTTCTGTTGGCCAGCACTGTGATTTTCTCTGAGATTTGAAGCCTCTTCTTGGCTCATTGCACCCCCTGGTAGAATTAAGATCTTTGTCCTGTTAGGACTGCTGACTGTTGTTGTGGGCCCCTTGAAGCACCCTAAGAGTGTCCTGAAATCCTACTTACCTGTTCCTCACACAACATGAAATCCTAATTCTTCAAAGGCAGCAGAAAAATATTTCTCTTTTCTGCTGTGACCAAGTTTCATAGAGGGTAAGGCAACTAGCTGGACACAGTGGTGCACACCTGTGATCCTACTATTTGGAAGGCTGAGACAAGAGAACTGCAAATTTGAGGCTAGCCTCATTAACTTAGTGAGGCCTTGTATATCAAAATAAAAATTTTTAAAAAAGGACTGGGGTGTAATTTGAAGGTGTAATTCCCCTGTATTCAATCCCACACATCAGAAAAAGAAAAGAAAGTAAGATAATTAGAACAGTGACTAGTTTATTGTTTTCACAAGTATCTCTGAACTCAAGGTGGAATTATTCACAGTCCTGCTCATTAAATTCATATTAGAATTCTGCCTACCACATATACTAATACTAGCTAAATATATGTAGGCATTTTGTCATCTTGTTAGCCAATGGCCACTGTGGAATGTATATATATCTAGGATAAGGTTTACATATTAAGCACAGAGATTAACAGTAGCTACTAATAAAATAGAACAATTATAACACTATTATGCAATGGAATTGCCAGCATTACTGCTCTTGTTCATTGTAGCCAGGACGATATAACATAAAGGATATTTCAACGCAAGGGTTGTCATAGTTAACAGTTGATTTGAAAACCCAAATGGCTATTCACTGGCTTATAGCATATGCAGCATAGGTGTGCTAAACAAAGGGCAGGATGAATCTGGATGTTCTGAGATTTCATCATGTGACTCAGAACTTAGAATGGCACACAACTTAAAATTAGGAATTATTTATTTCTAGAATTTTCACTTAATATTTCCAACTCTGAAAAGTCAAGACCACAGACGATGGGGGAATACTGTATAGAAAGTTTAGTAATATATGCCTGTATATGTTATGGGAGAGGTATTAGGGATTGATTTCAGGGCTTCACACCTGCACACATGCTAGATAAACATTTGCCCACTAAGCTACATTCCAAGCCCTTTTTAATTTTAGACAGGATTTTAAATTTCCCAGGCTGATCTAGAACTTGTTATCCTCCTACCTTACCCTCCTGGAATTACAGTTATGTGTCAACCATGCCTGACTCTGGATTTAGAAAGTTTTGATTAACAAGGTATTCCATGAGAATACACTCCAAAATTAAATATTTAAAATGTAACTTTTTAATTTATTCCACATAAAATTTTGATTTAGCAGCCTCTTTGAAAAGACATTTATTTTCTATAGAGTTCAGCACATTAAAGGTACTAGAAGTTAACATCCCTCTTTTTGAATACTCAGATTGTAAAAGATTGATGGTAGCAATTATCCTGTCAGCTAGTCGAGATAGGAATTTCATTAATGTTAAGAAAATATATAATGTATAATGTTACATCCTAGGAAATATTTCCCAGTAATATGAAAACAACTGAGAATAAAGCTTTTTCTAATAGTTAAGTGTCCAAGATCACAAAGAGCTTGCAATTTCAGTTTTACTACTTTATCCAGAGCTGAAAAAAAATACAGGTCAAAAAAGATTTTAAAACAATTCCTGTGGCATTATACAAATGAGAATAAACCTTTTAAGTAAACACACCTCTAAAAAGGATATGTTTTACCCCTATTAAAAATATACACATGCCATTCTTCTTCAGCCATAAGACAAATACAGCCCTTTGAGCTTCCACTTTCTTTCCAGTTTAGTTTGGGATGCCAAACCCGATGGCCCTGAAATTTCCTAAGCCAAAGAAATACTGAGCAACACCTGAAAATTTATTATTCAGTTTCACCTTTTGAAACCTTCATATTGATACAGTGGTACCCCATACACTATACCAGTTGGAAAACCAGGACAGGAGTTCAACTACTACCACATATGAAAACTCCTGACTTTTCAGGTAAGATTGGTGCCATGAACCACACTAAACCAGATTTTCAGAAACCTACTTTGAAAGATAATAAGCAAAATAACTGCCTTCCAATCAGCTTTCAGTCAAGATGTAGAGACTTTTTCCTTCATTTTCTAAGTTTTAAAAGACAATGGCATCTTGAGTCATATGCTTTAAGAGAAGAGAGTCCTGCAAATAAGTCAGTGTGTCACACCTCTGGGAGGGCTAAGTAATGTCAGGGATTTCAAAGTAATGTCAGGGATTTCAAAATCTTATGATTTTCCTTTCCTCATGGTTCTATTTTCCAATCCAGTGAAACTTTGTGAAAGTGACACCTCAGTGAAACTTTCATAAGAGTTCATTATAATTTTCAAAATAGTAAACATGCAATGCTTGAAGTTATAATGAAGAACAAAACTATGTCATTTCTAGAAAACTGGATAGAAGTTGAGAATGTTATGCTAAGTGAGATTAGCCAATCTCAAATAGTCAGTAATTGTATGTTTTCTCTCATATGTGGAAGCTAGATAGAAACTGGATTACAAGGTAACCTCAGATAGAGGAACAGAAACTCCAGTGGAGAGATAAAGGGGGTTTAGGGGAGATAGGAGGGGGGATAGATTCATAAAGAAGGTAACAGTTGAAATAATGCTATGTATGTATATAAATTACTAATGCCAATCTTAAAGACATGTATGGGGAAGGGGAAGAAGGGGGTGGGATCCAGAGGGAAATGCTCCAAGTGTTGTGTGAATATATATTCCTATCACTCTTTACCGCACTATGATGTAAAAGTACAATGCACCTATAAAAGTGTAAAGAAAGACACCATGTTTCAAAATTTCATTTACTTAGGAGAGAGACAGGAAGCTGCATAAGTAGTTCAAAAGAGGGTTTGAGAACTGACATACATTCAGTCAAGAAAAGAAAATGAAGTGAAATCAATAAATTATAAGGTAAATTATTTTTTATAAACTTTGGGGATATCCTCTCTTTACTAGACATAAGACCATCACATTTTATCACTTTCAAAGATTGTAAAATATTGAAGCCACAAGCAATTATGCAAAGTTGCATTCCTCCAAAGAGTGTGATATCCATCAGACAGCTTATTAGAAAATGTGGTAGCATCATTTTTAATGATTACACAACTATATTTTATCTTATTTTCAAATTTGCACAATTCCATCAACATATACAGGGGATCCTTTTTTCTATAGCATAAAATTTGCATATTGTTATATGTGTACCTATAGGTACTTTGCTATAAATACATACTTTGTGTATGGTGAAAGTATAATAAGAAGCTATTAATTTCCAACCCAAGTCAGGGGTGAGGAAGTAGCAAAATAATTTTTTTTTGCAGTACTGGGGATTGAACTCGGGTCATTCTACCTCCAAGCTATAGCCCTAGTCCTATTTTTTATTCTCTATTTTGAAACAGGGTCTCACTCAGTTGTGGAGAGCCTCACTAAGTAATTGAGGCTGGCCGGGAACCTGGATCTTCCAGTCTCAGTCTCCCAACTACTGGGATTACAAGCGTGCAACACCATGCAATAAAAATATTTTTGAAGTTGCTTTTTGTAAATCACTAACTTATTTTTCATACAGTAGAAACCACTTGCCAGAATTTTATGTCTATTATTTTGTGGTTGTAGTTTTATAAATATCTCCATATGCTCAGCCATGTTCTATTTGGCTGTATATGATACACAATATATATTTAGTGGCATCATATTGTTTATTATCTAAATATTAAATGTGTACATTTAATGCACAGGACTGCATTTTACTAATATTTACCATACGAAGATGTTGTGATTGATTGTTTTATTTCCCTATTAATGAAATAAATGTTTTTGATTTTTCCTATTATAAGCAGAATTTCTGGGTATATCAGGGATATTATCTAGTACTAATCTTTTGAATATATAATAAGAAGTGCAGGTCTTAAACTATATACATCCTTGACTTTACAGGATAATAAAATGATGGTCAACCTGTTCACATACTGTTTTATTCTCAAGGAGAACACTAAAGTATTGTTTTTATTTATTTTATATTATATTCTTGGTTTATAATTATGTCTAAAAACATGAAAATATCAATACCCTTTAACTAAAGACCAACAAGAAAGCAACTGTAGTCAAACAAACATCTTATGCTTATTACTTATTGCAATGAAGAAGAATACGCAGCTGAGGAAACTGTGGATATATCAATAAAACAGGATTAGGGGAAAAAACACTGTATGATTTATGCTTCATTTGTTTGAGGAAGTATACAGAGCAGTAAGGACTCATCCTGGATTGAGTGTTGTCATAAATTGGAGACAACTCTATTATTAGGCATTTCAATAAATTACATATGTAGAGTGCATAGCCAAGTAAGGATAAAGCTAGGATTGATAAAGAAATACCATTCCTCAATGAGAGTAACTTAGTGAGACCCTGTTTCAAAATAAAGAATAAAAAATAGGGCTGGGGGTATAGCTCAGAGGTAGAATGCCCCTGAGTTCAATCCCCAGTACCACAAAAAAAAAAAAGGAATAGTCAAGACCTATGTACTGAAAACCATACAACACTGCTTAAAGAAATTATAGGAGAACTAAATAAATCTAGAGATAAGGAAAGTTCATGGAATGGGATAATCAATGTATTATTATTTTTATTCTTCCTAAAGAGACCTATGAATTCTATACTATCCCAATTAAAATCCTAGCAGGGTGTTTGGTTGTTGTCTATAAATAAATCAGCTGAAATTCATTACTGAAATGTAAAGTATATACACTAGGCCAAAAAGTTTTCATAAAATACCAAAACTAAAAGATATATGATAAAGTCATCAACAGATTGTAGTACTGACATAAAAATAGACAATTAGATGGGTAAACTAAAAATAACATACAAATAGAGCAGAATATAGAGTTTAGAACTAATTCACACACAGTCAATGGATATTTGTTACAAGCACAAATTCAGTGGTCCTAAAAATGATCTTTTAAGCAGCAACAATAGTCCTGGGACTTATGGAATTAAAAATAAAAACAAAAACCTCTAAACCATATCTTGCACCACATATGAAAATTAAAATGAATTTGAGCCCAAATACACAACCCACAACTTAAAACTTATAAAAGAAAACATACAAGAAAAATTTTAAGACTTTTTGTTAGTTTTATTTTCTAAATGACACAAGTACACAATTACTGAATGAGAAGATGGATATATTATCTTCATAAATATTAAGAGCTTCTACTTCTCAAAAGAAACAGGTACATATATATACATATATATGAGAAATATTTTCAAATAATATACTTATTATAATATTAAAATACTGAAAAAATAACTTTAAAACATAAAAATAAGGAAACCAACAACATAATTTTTTAAATGAGCAGAAGACACTTTACCAATAATGGTAGAAGGATGCCAAAAAAGCATGGAAATATGTTCAAATTCTCCAGTCATTAAAGAAATGCCAATGCATCCCCAGTGAGATGCCATTATACACCTATTAGAATGCCTTAAATTCTCACTAAATAAACATATCTAGTGAGGGTAAAGATGTAAAGCAACAAGGCCATTAATAAACCTAAAAATACCATTTGGAACAAGTAACAAGATAATAATATGAAGTATCATAAAATATAAACTCTTGATTATCATATGACCTAAGACATTTTATTCCTAGGTAGTTTACTCAAGTGAACTGAAAGCCCACATTCAGGTGCTATTTCTTGCAGTTTGAAAGACTAACGTTTTTAATTCATGTTTCATTGGCATAAAATATTTCAAAGTGTTTCGTCATATAAATTTTTCTTGTTGTCTCTCACCATTCTATGTCCATATTAATTAATTGGGGAATATATTTGATTGTTCCATCTTACTGATTTGATGGATAAGTCTTTTAAAGTTAGAAGAAATGTTACTATGCTTCTCAATGCATAAATTTTAAAATTATCTACTTTGAATATAAAAAAAGAAGTACTTCATATTATTACAATTATCTTAAGAATCTAAATAATTTTCTTTTATTTGAAATATAATTACTATACTTGACTATTTTTGATAGATATATATGAAATATATATATATGTATATATATATGTGTGTGAATGAAATCTGGAATATATATTCTTCCTAAGTGATTATATATCCTTTGGCCAGTATTTCCCCATCCCCAGCCTCTCCGACCACCCAATTCTCTAGTAACTTCCATTCTATTTTCTGCTTCTATAAAATCAATGCCTTTAAAGTCTATTTTTAAGAGAGATGTGGCATTATTTTACTACGCATAATGTCCTCTGGAGTCTTCATATTGCTTCAAATGACAATCTTTCTTTTTATGGCTAAATAGTATTCTATTGTGAATATGATATTGTGAATGTCATATTCTTTATTCTTCTGTTGGTGAATGATTAGGGTGATTTCATATCTTGACTATTGTGAACGGTGCTTCAATAAACATGGAATTCAGATATCTCTTCAAGCTATTAATTTCATTTCTTTTGGAGATACACTGAAGAATGGGATTGCTGGATCATATGGTATTGGCATAAAAACAGACACACAGACCAATGGAACAGAATGTGGACTTCAGAAATAAATCCACACATTTAAATCCAAATGATTTTTGACAAAGCTGCCAAAAAAAACATACTGAGGGAAGGCAGACTTTACAGTAATTGGGCTTGTGGATAATGAATATCTACATGAAAAGAAAGAAATTAGAGTCATATCTCTCATGATATAAAATAATCAACTGAAAGTGGATGAAACACTTAAGTGTAAGACCAGAAACCATGAGACTCCTAGATGAATGATTTTAAATGAAGGTAAAATAATGCTGTAAGAACATAAGTTTCCTAATATATAAAAGTACTTATTACTTTGGAAATATACCCCAAAATGATAGAGCTGGATCATTGATGTGGGGTTCCTCGGAAGACTCCTTAGCAGCTGAACCAATTTGCAATCTCACCAACAGTGTATGAGTGTTCCTATTTCCCCACATTCTAGCCGGCATATGTTATTGTTTGTATTCTTGATGTTTGTCATTCTAACAGGTGTTAGATGGAATCTTAGTAAAATTTTGATTTGCATCTCCCTGATTAGTAATCACGTTGAATATTTTTCATATATTTATTGGCCATTTGTATTCTTTCTTTAGTAAAGTGTCTATTTAGTTGCCCATTTCTCAATTGGGTTCTTTGTTATTTTAATATGAAGCTTTTTAAAATTCTTTGTGTATTATAAATGTTAGCCCTTTATCAGAGGAGTAGCTGGAAAAGATCTTTTATTCTATAGGCTCTCTCTTTAGACCTGATGGTTTCCTTTATTACAAAGAAGCTTTTTAATTTAATAATTTCACATTTATTAATTTTCATTTTAATTTCTTGAACTTTGGGGGTCTTATTGAGGAAGTTTCTACCAGTGCCTGTATGTTGGAAAATTGGTCCTATGCCCTCTTCCTCTTGGATATCTTTCCAAAGGAAATGAAATCATAATATTATATAGTGATACATGTATATCCATGTATATAGCAGCACAATTCACAATAGCCAAATTATGGAACCAGCCTAGATATCCATTAACAGATACATGGATTATGAAATTATGGGATATATACACATTGAAATTGTAAGCCATAAATAAAAACAAAATTACATCATTTGCAAGAAAATGGATGGGTATAGAGAATATTACGCTAAGTGAGATTAGCCAGTTAGAGAATGTGAAGGATCATATGTGGAAGTTAGGGAGAAATTAGGATATAAGAGGGACTCCAGATAAAGGAGAAGTTCCAGCAAAGTGGTTGGGCGAGTCTAAGGGAGAGAAGGGGTGAGAGTTGAAGAAGAGAACACTTCAATTGATTCTATGTACACATATGTAATTATCAATACCAATCTCTGTGGGGAATTTCCATTCTCCCCTCCTCCCCTAGATGGAGGCAGAGGGTTCTAGCCGGACCCAAGGTGGAGTCTGCGGGTAGGAGGAGACAGTAAACACCAGGAGGCCAGAGGGGCTGAGGTGAAGATTCCAGTGCTTATTGGTCAAGGAGAACTTCCTACTTGTGGACAGCCCATTGCAGCTGCTGCCCGTAACTTTTAAAAATGATTGGATCCTGTCATTTCCCCTTTGTGAAGTCCCCTCCACTACTACATAAAAGAATCCTCTCTGAGGACAATAAAGGAGGAAACGCCAGACACTCTCCTCCCGCTGTGTCCTTGTGGTGATGGGGCAAGTGACCGCTCATCCCTCCTGGCCTCGGGGCAGTTGGGGCTGGGACGCGGGAGACGCTGAGGAACTATGCCAGCCGGCGGTGGGGGTCCGGGTATCACAGGCTGTGAGGGGAAGACCATCCCTTCGAATCTCAATATCATGTACAAGAAAAGGGAGGGAGTGATGTGGTAGCTGGGGGGAAGCCCGTCAAATCAAGTGCTGTGTGCAAGTATGCTTTTATCACTCTGAACTTCATTATGATATGGGATCACAATGGACAAATAAAAGTATATTAAAAATAAAATTACTTATTACTGAGGGAAGTTGATAACATATTTTGCATTTTATATTTATCTCTACATTGAAATTTTGGATGGGGTCTTAATTGCTATCTGTGGAATCAAACCTTAGTTACTGGTCATTTTTTGCAAGCCGCTTTCATTTGCATGTTTCTTATCTGTTGGCCTCCCCACTATCTAAACATAATATAAGACATGGCAAAGGACACAATAATCATTAGTGACTGGGCATTTAGAAGAATTTATCAGGATAAATGTAGCTTATGATTTAGTAATTTATTAAATATTTATGAGGAAACAATATAACTAATGTCTTAGAAGAGGCTAAATAAAGAATTTTTAAGCGGGGCATGGTGGTGCACGCTTATAATCTCAGCATTTGGGAGGCTGAGACCAGAGGATCCGGGTTTGTGGCCAGCCTCAGCTACCTAGTGAGGCCCTCCCCAACTTAGGGAGACTGGTTTCAAAATAAAGAATAAAAAAAGGGCTGAGGATGTAGCTCCAAGGTAGAATGTCCCTGAGTTGAATCCCCAGTACCGAAAAAAAAAAAAAAAAAAAAAATTTTACACATCATTAATAAACTCAAAGTTTCAATGTCTAATGTATTTTTAAGTATAATTGATGACATTGGACAATGAGCTCTTCTGGAAGTAGAACATTGTCTTTTTCATATCTTTATATCTTTAGCACTTAGTGTCATCACTAGAACACATAAGACACTCAAAGTGATTTAAATAACTAAGTCACCAGGTTCCAAAACATATCTAACAGATGGGAAATAATGATTTAGCAACACTTACATTAGGAATCTATGATAATCAGCAGCACATGGTGGTGCATGCCTATAATCTTAGTACTTGGGAGCCCAAGAGAGGAGGATCACAAGTTTGAGGCCAATGTGTAATAACTTAGTAAGACCTTGTCTAAAAATAAAATAGGGCTGGGGGTGTAGCTTAGTGGTAGAATGCCTCTGGGTTTAATGTCCAGTACCAAAAAATAATAAGATAAAAAGCATAGTAAAATAAAATAAAATAATACAATATAAAATAAAAATAAAGTAAAATAAACAAAGCAAAACAATTCTATGATAATTATCATCAACTTTTATTTTTAAAGTCCTCCTTTAGCTATGAATCATAAGAAATATAGAAGACATTTTTTCTGGTGAATCTAAAATTTCTTTTTGAAAAAGTTTGCACAGTCCTTGATATATCTTAAAATATATGAATTAAGGTGCTAAAGCAAAGGAAAATATTCAGGTTTATTAATATAAAGAAAATTAAAGTTCTTAGGGAAGATAATGATTAACTATTTTTCTCATATACTTCTTCATACTATTTAGATTTTAACAGCCTACAAGAATGCGTTGCTAATTATATGGCATATTTTTTTTCCAATATATTCCTATGCAGTTTTTAGTTGATTTGGGTTTTAGATAATTAAATCCATAATCTATATACTATTACATATCAATTTCCTACAAAATATAATAAGCTTTTATGTCATATCTTCACAT
The DNA here is from genome assembly GCA_004027655.1 of Graphiurus murinus. NCBI lineage: Eukaryota > Metazoa > Chordata > Mammalia > Rodentia > Gliridae > Graphiurus > Graphiurus murinus. Next base: position 28,379 of record PVLC010011728.1, on the reverse strand, counting down.
ATATTTCATAATTGTTTTAATGACAGAAAAACATTTCAATAAAATAATGTCTATAATTTATTTAACCATTTTTGCTTAATGAGTTTTGGTAATTTCTTTTTTTGTTTCCTTTTTCCTTTTTTTTTTTTGCAGTTCTGGATCCCAGAAGCATTCTACCTCCGAGCTACCTCCCCAACTCTGTTTCTTATTCTTTATTTTGAAGCAAGGTCTCACTAAGTTGCAGAAGGCCTCACTAAGTAGCTGAGGTTGGCTGGAACCTGTGATCTTACTGTCTCAGCCTCCCAAGTTCCCAAGTACTGGGATTACAAGCATGTGCCACCAAGCCTGGATCGAGTTTTGGCAATTTCGGAACATTATAAATATTATCGGTATTAAACTCAAGACATCTCTGTTTATTCATCTACACAGGAAGGAAAGTCATACTATATATATATTCTTTTGTGGTACGGGGGGGGGGGTGAACTCAGAGGTTCACCTGAGCTACACCCCCAGTCCTGTTTTTTATTCTTTATTTTGAAACAGGGTCTCACTAAGTTGCAGAGGGCCTCACTAAGTAGCTCAGGCTGGCCGTAAACTCGGATCCTCCAGTTTCAGCCTCCCAAGTACTGGAATTACAAGTGTGTGCCACCACGCCCGGCAAATGTATTTTTTTTAATGGAGGTAATCAGATGATCCATTGAAAAGCATGCAGTACTTCATATATAATTTGCAATGAATAAATAAATTGATGTGATATATACTATTTGAATGAACAGTGCTCTTTTATTAGATGAGACCTGAACTAAACTGTAATATCAATGAGACTAAGTGAGTTAAGTGATACTGCTTCTAGTTCATCTCTCATGTACAGTCCAGATGGAGGTAGGGTAGCTAGATAAAGAAAACAACTGAAACTACTCAAGTACCTTGGCTGTATGTATGTGTGTGTGTATTTGACATTAATTCTGGTATTGCTATCATCTGCTTGGCTGAAGAAGATGAAACTCACTAGCAGACATCTGTTATATTCTTCTGCCATGGACAAAATAAATAAGCAAAATTGGAGGGCAAACATCTTCTTTTTAAGGACTTGCTCTTAGTATTTGAATGTGTCTTGTTTCCAAGTGAATTCGACTGATCAGCATTTAGTCACATGATCATATTATCCACAGCTACTAGGAATACTCTGAGTAAGTAGATATATGCCCAGAACTTGGAGTATTATTACTGACTGGAAAAAATAGATAAGTGATATTAGGAGACAGATGTCAGGCCTGGACAGAGTCCATGCCTCCAAACACAAGTATTCATGAATATACTTCTTGTAGTATATATACCCAGTCACTCCTGCAAAAGAAGACAACTTCAAAATTCATATCCATCTCTAAATCTATGATTTCTGGGAAATATGCAGAAGTATAATGCTCCTCACTAGATCTGAATATATAGATCTCTATTTTTCTGCAAGCTGTAAATTAAAGCATGTATTTTCTGCCTCACACATAACACAGCTAATATATATTACTGGTACCAGAGCTGTATGACTTCAATCAAAATTCTCAATCTAAAAATATCCATTTTGAAAAGATAGGGATGGGTAGAGATGTGGAACAGAGTAGATTTTCTATAACAATTTTTAAATTCTGAATTGAAGGAAATATGAAGACTCCTTGACCTGACATACACACTTATTTTTTATTAATCGTTTTGTTTTGTTTTTGTTTTAAATAAGCAGTCCTGCTCATTGACCTTTATGGCTATGACTGCAATGTAGGAGTCTCTTCCTTATCCATTATCCTGTATGGTCACATAAAATGTCATGGGATACATAACCTCATCTGCATTCTACACAGCCTGCTTCCTTGGGTAAGTTGTAGGACCTGAGTTGGCCAGTTGTCTTAGGACTTAAAAAGATTCATATATTTCTGGGTACAGTGGCACACACTTCTAATTTCAGCTACTCAGGAGACCGAGGCAGGAGGTTACAAATGGGAGGCCGGTCTGGGCAACTTAGCAAGACCCTGCCTCAAAATACAAAAAAGACTGGGGGTATAGCTCAGTGATAGACTATTTCTGGGTTCAATCCTCAGTACTACACACAAAAGGAGTCTCGGGTACTGAAGTGCTATATTCAAATACATAGGCAATATACTTATCAGGAAAATGTAGTAGTTTCTGAAATATTCACTGTCAGTTTTAGATATACTTTACAAAGGCCAAATTTATCTATTTTAAAATTATAAAGTCTCATTTAGTTACTTTTTCTCTTCTCAGCTTATATCCTTCTTTTCCAACTTAATGGAAGTAACTTATGCCACAGAAGCACTAAGTTTGAGTGGAAAAGATGTTTGCTGGGGGGCTGGCTCCTATTGTCTGGTAGAGGACAATTAAGGGAAGTGATTCAGAAAGGCTCTGAGCATAGCTCCTTAACTCTGGCTTTTGGGGATAGCAAAATTTATTGCTTTTTCCTAAAATTGCTATGCTTCAAACTGCAAGGCACAAAGGTCCAGTAAATTTAGACTTCAGGCGGCTAAGTTCCCTGAGCAGAGTTAAGCTGAGTTATTTGCAAAACATGAAATTGCCCGAGGTTCTCATGACTTTGCTGCTTTTTAAAATTACAGGATACTTAACTATAGATTGTCATCAAGTTAGTTTGTTTGATTTTTTTTTCATTATTAAATTCCTGTTATGCACCTTTGGTATAAATTACACACACACACACACACACACACACACACACACACACTACTATTGCTATCACATAGTACCAAAGGCTGGGTAGCTTAAACAAATCAAATTTGTTTTCTCAAAAATCTGGAAGCTAGAAGTCAAGAGATCAAAGTATTGATGGGCTGTATTAATCTGATTATTTTATGCTTGGTTTATAGATGGCCCCTTTCTTCCTCTATCTTCAAATATTCTTTCTTTTCTAATGAGTAATCATTTAGGATTTCATACCATGCATTTATCCTGTTCTCATTAAACTTTAATTTCTTTATTATTATTAATTTACTCATACCTTATGGATTCATGGTTTGCTGTATATTTAACATAGTATAGCATATTTTTTTTATCGTCCATTATTTTGTTACTCCAAGTGTCCCCAACTTGACCAGTTGAAGTCTCTTTAAATGAGATTCTATGTTCTTAGATATATCCTCATAAACACTTCTAGATTTATATATTCCAGGCTTGTTTTGTACTTTCCTGACTAGATATGTGATTAGTCATTTTTTCCAGAGATACTGTTGTCCTTTAGTAGAAGTTAATATCTCAAAGTCAAAATATGGGCACTCAGGTATGCTCATTGCTATTTATACATCTCTATTACAAGACCCTCTCAGTTATGGTACATATCCAACAGATATACAGGCACATACAAACACAGTTTTATACACATTCATTCCTATGTATAGTTAAGTCCACACCTGGACATGTATACGTCAAAAGTCATGAATTTTCACCAGTACTTTCAAATCAAATTCATCATCTCAAGCATTAATCTAGGTTTCTTCTTTTCAAATTTTAAACACTTCTCACCCATAATGAGAAGTGCTTAATCCTTTAAATAGGAATGGTTTGTCCTCTCTTTCTAGAAGTAAGCAATTTTCATCTTCTTGAGTTCAGAGTTAAGTGAGATGATGAGTGGGTGGGAGTCATGGAAGCTTGATCAGGACAAGGCAGCCCAAACAACAGTGAAAATGATGCAAGCAGTCTTAATCTGAGAAGGCATAAGAATACTTCTATGAGTAGAGACAGCCTGCCATAGTTGTCAAAGATTAATGGCATGAGAAGAGAGTTAATACATGAGGATGGACCAGGACATAAAGCCCAAGTAGGAAGAGGGCATACATATGGAGAAGTAGTAGCTTAGTGTAGGCTGCAGTGACACAAACAAAGCGAACAAGCGATTTCCAGGGATGAGATGAGAAAGTACTAGTGCAAGATATAGGAACTAGAAAATAAATAAGAGAATCTATGCTGTCATGACCCTAATGAGATGTTAGATTTCTACAAGTGTGACTAGAACAATTGCATGGGGTGTGAAAGAGTGGGTGATACAGCACAGCCTGGAATGCCAGAGTCCAAGAATATGAGGGAAATAGTATGACAGAGACTGCATGGCCTTGCAAAGCTTGAAATATCTACTATCTGATCCAGTATATAAAAGAGTACTACTCTCTGACCCAGAGATTAAAGTCTTCAATATCTTGATACCAATCTATAACTTCTGTCAGTGAAATATACCCTCAGACTTTTTGCTAGTCTTTAATAGTGTAGTTTTAGTTTCCCAAAGCTATGTTTTATGACAGAAATGTTTTTTCTGCCTAGTCTATGTAATAAAATATTACTTAATTTTTATACTCAGCTTATTACTTATTTCATAAATCCTTTCGCCTCTAATAGAGAAATATACTACTTTCTTTGTGTTATTATTTTAATATAATTATTTATAACTTATATTTTCATTAATATACATACATGCATACAAATAATATGCACATATATGTATATGTAGATACACTTTCATATATACAGTGTGTTTTAGCCCAAATTGTAGAAACTTGAGAAAAGATCAAATATCTTAACATTTTTCTTCACTGTCTGCAATGAATAACTTGTAAATACCTAAGATAATATAAAGCCTAAGTTTACTAATATTAAGAAAAAAAAGGTGAGGTGAGAACTTCATTTTTATCTGAGTCTTGCTCATTTAAGCAAAAATGTCTCCTTAAATTTCATACGTTTTCCTGACTAGTTTCCCTAAAGTTTGAGATGGCCTTATCTTGATTCATAAACTGACCTGATAATAATTTAAACTTTCTTGGATGACTCAGCAGGCTCATTAACAATCTTAATCCTTTTACTGTATAGTTATATCAGTCCAAGATAGCTTCTTATTTTTTCTCTCCTCTCTGTCTCAGCATTGCCAGCTAGCTCACATTTACCTGTCTCTAATGGTCTCACCCAACTGCTCTGCTCCAATGTGCTATAGGCTGGTGTAAATTAAATGATAATGAAACTCTGAATAGGAAATGAGCACACTGGATATATTACTTGAATGAACTTTAAGACTTTTTATATATATTCTGAGATGTTCTTTTGTTTGCTCTTGGGCTTATGTTTATGTAACTAAACATTGAAATTTTATGACTGAACATATAACATTGAGGCATTACTGTTTATCTATATTTTGAGTTGAATTCAATTCTTCACAGTTTTAAAAGATTACACTTCTCTTGGATTCAAAATTCATTTATAAGAGATATATCAAATAATCTGTGTGGTTTTTGCAGATGAATTTAAACTTAGAATGTTAGCACTGAAATTTATAGTCATTTTTCTGCCACCTACCCTAATATTTTGTTTATACTATGTACTGGTGACTAAGAAAGCAGTATTGCAGCTGTAAACTCTTCAGCTCATGCCAAATATTCTTGCTTTTTGGTCCCTGCTTCAAAATGTCATATCTTTCAGCTGTTCAACCTCCAGATGCCAAAAATCAATGGGTTTGCATCTGCTGTTTTCATTTTGTTGATCTAAATAGAAATCCATTTCCAAGTGGAATATTAATCAATAATAAATTATCTATATGATATTATGATTAGAAATCAAAGTTGCAAAAACATTTATTTTATGAGTTATGTGATGCATATAAAATTATATTTTATGTTTATGCTTTTCAAATGAGTGAAATATAAGAGGGATTTAACAAAATATTCCTATACTATACATTTTATCTGTGAATATGCAATATAACATTTTATGTACGATATAATATATACAGTTTGTCTACATATTTATGATAACTATTGCATATATTCTGAATCCAAGTCACATGTTTAGTTGATTTTATGGAAGTAAAGCAAAATCCAAAATTTATCAGCAAACCAGCAGAATTAACTAAAGTAATTATTGTTGGTCACTAACTCACATTCATGTATCATTGATATAGACCCAGTTTTATAATTTTTTAAAGATTTTCTTAAAATGTAGCAGCATAATCATGTAGAAAAGAAGAAATTGTAGAAAATTCTATGACTGAAAGTTTTCACACTAGTACAGTATTTCAAATTTCTCCAGTAACTTTTTGATAGAGTACTTTCACAGGCTTTTATTTTTACAGCCAAGTGCTATTTTCCATTAATATCACTGGTTAAAGTTGTCAATTTTTCATATGCCTAAAATTTATACATCAAAATTAAAGTTGACCATAGAGAAGTTGATTGATGAGATAAAGAAAATAAGTATGAGAAAAACAGTGTGTACACATTATGCATCTATGTATTGTACACACACACACACACACACACACACACATATATATATATATATATATATACACACACACACACACACACATATATATATATATATACACACACACACACACACACATATATATATATATATATATATATATATATATATAATTTGTAAACCAGGAAAGAAAGAAAATTCTTGAATTAAAATTTAGTCATATACAGTAATGGATTTGGTCCAAGTTTACAAAAAAATGTTCATATGATTGTTTTAGTAATCCACTCAACTGATATTTTTCCCAAGAGTTAAAGCCTATATCAGTTATATCTCTCCTGGACTGATATCTGAAAATAACTAAAATTAAGAGTAAACAACTACTTGAAAATATAAGCAACAGATCTTATATACAGAATATGAGTTCTAATTAAGATTTCTTCTTTCCTTCTTTTTTCCTCATATTCTTTGCATTACTTTTGTAGCAGGTATCAACTAGTACCAGCTGGAAATCTCCCTTAGGCAAGACACAATATCTTATTTGGAGGCTTAGAATGTCTTCCAGATGGATTAGCAGGAAGAGACAAAGAAACACTGCATTTCTATCTACAAATCTTTCCATGTATTGGGTTTCACCGCAGTAAACCTATGGATGGGGCTAGAGTATTACAGTTCATGAATTCCATGGCCTTAAGCTTATTTCACAATGATGAAATATTTCTAAAATTACTTAGTTATTCCTGATTTATTCTTATTAATGGATCACAAACCCAACATACAGGTCAGGCTATAAAGTGAAATGAAAGAAAATTAATATAATAGAAAAATACAAAAATGGTTTATGAATAACTTTACAAATTAGGGGGCATTTTAAATATCAATTTTTTTAACAGACTTGTCTTTTTTAATTTTATTTTTTTAATTGGTGCATTGTAATTATACATCTTTGTTAGGTATAAGCTGATAAAGGCATACATGCATACATTTTTCACTTAACCCTTTCCCAATTCCCACCCCACTCCCTTGCCCTCCCTTCTTCTCAGGTTCAGTTGAGTGATTGACTTTGATATGTTTGTGAAAGCACATCATGTGCATTAGGGTGTCCTCACTCCCTTTAGTTAAGTCAACTTCTTTGCTTATCTAAGGTTTCTCCGTCTTCATCTGAGATCCCTCTTATGCCCCATTTTCTCCCTAACTTCCACATATTAGGGAGAGCATACGATTTTTTACTTTTTGTGACTGACTAATTTCATTTAACATGTTTTCCAGTTCCATCCATTTCCCAGCAAATGACATGTTTTTGTTCTTCTTTATGGCTGAGTAAAATTCCATTGTGTACGTATCCCAATAGTTTGTAATCCATTCATCTGTTGATGGACATCTTGGCTGGTTCCATAGTTTGGCAATTGTAAATTGTGCAGCTATAAACATAGATACACATGCATTGGTCTGATAGTTTGGTTTCCATTTTTGGAGGTAGATACCCAGAAGTGGTATTGCTGCATCATATAGTAGATTCATGCCCATTCGTCTGAGGATCCTCCATACTGTTTTCCAAAGTGGTTGCACTAATTTGCAATCCCACCAGCAATGTATTAGGGTTCCTACTTCTCCACACCCTTGCCAGAATTTGTTGTTGTTTGTGTTTTGGATGATTGCAATTCTGACTGGGGTTAGGTGAAATCTCAGGGTAGTTTTGATTTTCATCTCTCTGATTGCTAATGATGCTGAACATTTCCTCATACATTTATTGGCCATTTGTATTTCTTCTTTTGTGAAGTGTCTATTTAGATCCTTTTCCCATTTATTGATTGGGATATTTGTTTTCTTAGCTGTGAGTTTCTTGAGTTCTCTGTATATTCTAGGTATTACTCTGCTATCAGAATAGTAGCTGGAAAAAAATTTCTCCCACTCTGTGGGCTCTCTGTCAAGGTTCTTGATAGTTTCTTTTGCTGCACAGAAGCTCTTCAGTCCCATGTATTAATCTTCCTTTGAGTTCCTTGTGCCTTTGGGTTCTTGATGAGAAAGTTTTTACCTGTGCTTATGTGTTGAAATGTTGGCCCTATGCCCTCTTCAAGTAGCTTCAAGGTCTCTGGCCTGACTTCCAGGTCTTTGATCCATCTTGAGTTGACGCTTGTGCAGGGTGAGAAAGTGGGGCTTATTTCCACTTTTCTGCATATGGTTAACCAGTTTTGCCAACACCATTTGTTAAAGAGGCTGTCTTTTTTCAAAGTGTATATCTTTGGCTCCTTTACCAAAAATCAATTGACTGTAAGGGTCTGTTTCTGAGTCTTCTATTCTGCTCCATTCTGTGCCTGTTTTTGTGACAATACAATGCTGTTTTTATTACTGTGGCTTTGTAGTAAAGTTTGAAATCAGCTAATGTGATGCCTCTTGCATGGTTCTTGTTGCTAAGAACTACTTGGCTATTCTGGGCTTTTTGTTCCTCCAAATGAATTTAAGGACTGATTTTTCTATATCTATGAGTAGTGACTTTGGTAATTTCATGGGTATTGCAATGAATCTGTAGATCACGTTTGGGAGGATGGCCATTTTGATGATATTTATTCTGCCTATCCAAGAGCATGGAAGATCTTTCCATCTTCTAAGATCTTCGATTTCTTTTTTCAACTTTTTATAGTTTACTTTATAGAGGTCTTTTACCTCTTTGGTTAGTTTTATCCCTAAGTATTTTATTTTCCAGGGTGCTATTGTGAGTGGAATTGTTTTCTGGATTTCTTTTTCAGTGGATTTATGGTTGGCATATAGGAAAGCTTCTGATTTTTTAAGATAGATTTTGTATCCAGACACTTTGATGAATTTGTTGATCAATTCTATAAGTTTTTTGGTTGACTTTCTTGGAACTTCTAAGTATAGTATCTTGTCATCTGCAAAAAGGGATAGTTTTAGTTCTTCTTTCCCTATTTTTACACCTTTGATTTCCTTCTCTTGCCTTATTGCTCTGGCTAGAGTCTCAAGTAATATATTAAACAGAAGAGGTGATAATGGACATCCTTACCTTGTTCCTGTCTTTAGTGGGAACTCTTGCAGTTTTTCTCCATTTAATATGATGTTGTCTGTGGACCTATTGTATATTGCGTCTAAGATGTTGAAGTATGTTCCTTCTATTCCTATTCTTTATAGTGCCTTTAGCATGAATGGGTGTTGGATCTTGTCAAATGCTTTTTCAGCATCAAGTGACATGATAATGTGATTTTTGTCTTTGATTATATTTGTGTGGTGAATTACATGGATTGGTTTTCATATGTTGAACCAGTCTTGCATTACTGGGATGAATCCAACTTGGTCATGATGTATAATTTTCTTGATGTGGTTTTGAATGTGCCTTGCTAGTATTTTGTTTAACATTTTTGCATCTAAGTCCAGCAATGATATAGGCCTATAGTTTTTGTTTCTTGAGCTGTCTTTATTTGGCTTTGGTATTAATGTGATGGTGTCTTCATAGGATGTGTTTCAGAAGGTTCTATTTCTTTCTATTTCCCATAATAGTTTGAGGAGTATAAGATTAGCTCTTCTACAAATGTTTTATAAAATTCACTTGGAAAACCATCTGGCCCTGGACTTTTGTTTGATGGTAAACTCTTTATTGTTCTTTGTATCTCTTTGATTGCTATTGGTTGGTTTAAGTTTTCTATATCTTCTTGACTCAATTTAAGAAGGTTATATGTGTCTAGGAATTTGTCAATTTCTTGTAGATTTTCCATTTTGTTGGAGTGTAGTTTTCTAAAGTAGTTTCTGACAATCCTCTGTATTTCCACATTGTTGGTGGTAATGTCCCCTTTTTCATCTCTTATTTTAGGAATTTGGGTTCATTCTCTTTTTTGGTTAGGTTGGCTATTGATTTATCTATCTTGTTATTTCAAGGGTTTAAGAATAAACTTCTTTTGCTATTTCTTATGGCACTGTTTACTGATTATATTAATTCATTGTGTTCTCCTTCAAAGTAATAATATCGAGATATATACCAGTTTTATTCAAAGTATCAAAATTAGTAATTTTCACTTATTTGATAGTTATAAAATACATTTTAATTTCTCTTTCAAGGGAAAGCTTCTTCCCACACACAATTTGGAGTTTCATTTGTACAATTTTCTTCTCCACATTATTATTGTCTATAAGACATCAAATGACATTCCCTGAATATAGTATCTGTATGCTTATGAATTTTCAGAGACTAGAAACAAAATAATCTATCACTGGCTCACTAATATAATAAGACTGTGATACTGTGATTTCTTCTTACCTTTTGTTGCCATCACTGGTCTCCCTCTATTTTGAACACATGTCCTTGTGGTTATTTGGTGTTTGAGAAGAAGCTATGCTACAGCATGTCATCTGTTCTACTGTTGTTGATGAAAATTAGTTGACCAGATCCCATTATGGAACTTTATAATTTGCAATCATTTTTCTTACGATTACTAATGCACATTAACCATACTAACTACTGGGCTTCACTGTGACATTTCCATACATTCATATATCATTGCTTGGATCATATCTATCCTCCCTACTGACTTCTCTTATGCTCTCCCTTCCCTGTGATCTTCCTATACTGTAATAGTCTATATTTCTTTTTTATTTTCCAGATATGAAAGAAAACATGAGACACTTGTCTCTCCTTTTCAGGCTTATTTTGCTTAATATTATATCCTCCAGTTACATCCATTTTGCTGCAAATAACAAAATTTTATTCTTCTTTAGTACTGAATAATGCTCCATTGTGCATGTTTATGATGTATATAGATAGACTGATGTACTATGTTTTATTTACTCACTAATCTGTTGATGGACATCTAGGCTGATTCCATATCTTGCCTATTGAGAATAGTGCCATAATAAAAATGTGTGTACAAGTATTTCTTTTATATGCTGACTTCATTTCTTTTAGATAAATATCCAGAAGTCTCATAGGTTGAGGCTGGGCATGGAGATGCATGCCTGTAATTCCAGCACTTTGAAGGCTGAAACAGGTGTGTCAAAAGTTTGAGACCAACCTCAGAAATTTAGCAAGACTCCCAGCAACCTAGTGATAACCTGTTTCAAACTAAAGAAAAAAGGGCTGGGGATATATATAGTTTGGAGGTAGAATGCCCCTGGGTATAATCCCAAGCAACACACACACACATACACACATACACACACACTCAGAGGTCTATATACAAGATAAATAAGAAACTCCCAAAACTCAATAGCAAAAAGTCAAATAATATAATTGAAAACTGGAAGACAGATCTAAAGAGACATTTTCTGCCGGGCGTGGTGGCGCACGCTTGTAATCCTAGCATTTGGGAGGCTCCAGACAGGAGGATCCAGGTTCACAGCCAGCCTCAGCTACCTAGTGAGGCACTCCGCAACTTAGTGAGACCCTGTTTCAAATAAAGAATAAAAAATAGGGCTCAGGGTATAGCTCGGAGGTAGAATGCCCCTGAGTTACATCCCCAATACTGCAAAAACAAAAAAACAAAACTAAAGAGACATTTTCCTAGAGAAGAACTGTAATTGTTTGTATTTTCAATGTCCCCTAGACCTCACAAAGAGTAGGCAGCCATATTGGAGGCAGGGCTTGATTGCTGAGGAAGGATCTCTGTGGGTTTGACCTTGGGGATCATATATGGTCCCTCTTTCCCTTGCTCTCTTTCTCTCTTGCTTCTGGCTTTCATGATGTGAGAGCAGAGCCTTGCTCTTTCCCTTCTTTGCTTCCTATAGCCATACCCTGAGCTCCACAGACCTGGTCTGACATGGACTAAACCTCTGAAATCTCCAAAACTATGAACAAATAAATCTTCCCTCCTCTAAGTTGTGTGTGGTCAGGCTTATTGGTTCACAGCAGTGGGAATTCTGATTAAAGCAAGAATTAAAATGGCCAACAGGTATATGAAAAATGCTCAATATCATTAATTATTGGAGAAATGCAAATCAAAACCACCAGTAAAAATGGCTACTAGAAAAAATATTAAAGAAAGCATGTGTTATTGAGAATGTGGATAGAAACCTTTACACAAGGGTAAGGATGTAAATTAGTAATACTATTATGAAAAACAACACAAAAGGTCTTCAGAAACTTGGAACTAGAACTACCATATGATCCATCAGTCCCACTCCTGGGTATATATCCAAAAGAAATAAAAGAAACATGTTGGAAAGACATCTGCACTGCCATGTTCATTGCAGAACTACTTATAATAACCAAAAAAAAAATCAAGCAACCTGTTTCCATAAATTGATAAGTGGATAAAGAAAATGTGGTACATATACCCAATGTAACACTATTTATCCAGTGAAATTCTGACATTTTGGGACAACATGGATGGAACTAGAGATCATTATGTTAAGTGATATAAACCAGGCACAAAAATATAAGTACTACATAATTTTACTCCTAGGTAGAATCTAAAAAAATGTACCTCAGAAACTAAGAGTAGAATTGTAGTTTTCATATACCTTGAGAGAGTCAGGTGGAGATGAGAAACTGTTAGGTCCTAATTTACAGTTAGGTGGGAGCAAGAAGTTCTGATATAATAATAATGCAGTACTAATTTCAAAAAGCTAGAATATTTTAAAAGCTCTTACCTTAAAGAAATGCTGTTTGAGGAAATAGATATGTTTAACCTGAACCAAACATTACCCAAAGTATACATGTATCAAAACATTACATGGTATTCTACTAATACGTCAAATTTTTATATTTCTATGGACAAAACAAAACAAGCAAACAAAAAACATTCAAGAGACATGCTAGGTCGTACATCATTTCAGGGCAGAATATAAGAGGGAAATCTAGACATTTAAATACAGGAAATTCATGAAGAGTAAAAATATTTCCAGGGCCAGGGTGTAGCTTTATGGTAGAGTGCTTTCCTGGCATGTACAAGGTCCTGGCTTTGATCCCTGGTACTGAATAATAAAAAATAATAGTTTGAATATTCTTTTCAATATTTAAAAAGGGAATATAATTATTAAGATTACAACAGAGATTTTGAATAAGCAGGCATTAAAAAAAGTGAATTTGAAAAATCTAAATAGATTGTCATTGGAGGTAAGCTCCTGAGTTAGGAGATTCAAAGTCCTGGATTCAGGTCCAAAAAGTCATTTAATGCCTACATTCATGATAATCATTCCCTCAGGTGCTCAATGGAGGAAACATTAGCTAACTCAAAGAGAAATCATGCAGACCAAATGAAAAAGTTCAGTTGGTTGATTAATAATTTTATTTTCCCTTTAAGACATCATTTGGTCTTTTAAAATGTCTTTTAAAATATATGTTCTACATATTTTACAATATATGGTATTTTCCATAATCATTAAATCTGTTTGTTTTAGTCCTAAAATTATAGACTACCTGAGGGCAGAAACAATGTCTTATATTTCTTGATTACCTCCTCTAGTCTCTCTTCCAGTGATGGCAAAATTAGAGTTAACCATTAGGTTTTCAATTGTTTGAAGTCTGCAGGGAAGAATCTTCCCTCTGGTAGAGATTCATTGCTATGTCCTCTGGAGAAATCCCACATAGTCATTAAACAAAATTGCATGCAAGTTTTTTTTTCAGTTTTTGCTTTTTTTTTCATCAGCAACATTTCTTTAGTGTCAGTTTTTTCAAGTTTCTCATTGGATCAGGTGTCATGAAAAAAAAAAGATGAATAAAGCAAGTATTCTACTTTCTTAAACTCAACAACAACAAGAAAAAGAGTATAATCTCTTAAGTGATGCCCCAATTCGAGGAAGGAGGCAAAGTGTAACTGGTTTCCTAAAAGAGGTGAACATTGGCTCAGTCTTTGTAGGATATATACAAATTTAGAAGTTGATAAAAATAAAATGTGATTCTAGATTAAAAGAATAGCATACATGAATCAGTAGAGGAATGAAAGAACATCAGATACAGAGAAAATTATAAATTGAAGCATGAAGTATGGAAAAAATAAGTTGAAGGGTTCAATTTTAGATACCCTAGTATATCTTCTGAAGGAGTTAGATTTTTTTCCACTAGAAATGAGATGCTGTTAACAGATTTATAAATAGGCATGAGCTTGGTAAGAGTTGAAATTTTAAGATTATTTTTGGTAGTTTGCAGGGCAGGTAAAATGAGGGAGTTAGAGAAGTTAGATAATTATAGATAAGTGATAATGATCTGGTATAACTTTGCAGCAGTGAGGATGGGAAAGAGGTACACAGGAACTAGGCAGATTTTAATAATCAATTGGATGTACATAAAGAGAATGTCCTAGACTAGACTTCCTTAGAAGCAGATCTCAGGGCAGAGCTGTGTGAGAAGTGAATTTGGGAGTGCTCTAGGACCAACCCTATGCAGGAACAAAATAAGCAGAACTGAGCAAAAGTTTAGTTATAGATGTAGTCTTTACAAAGGTCTTACATGGCACTGCAGCAAACTCTGAAGCTAGGATGTCATTTCAGAACTGTCCAGGATCCAGCATGGACAGTCAGTGAAATTGACCTTGGGATTGTCCTAAAGCAGGGCAATCTTCTTTAGCATAGGGTAATGAGATTGGCAGTCCAACTGTTATCTATCAGTCTCTGGAGAACAGTGGTCATAGAGGAGTGTCTGTGTGATGCCCCACAATACTCACTGCAGAGAAGGAAAGAGGCTTACAGTGACCCTAGATATGTGAGTAAGGTATACTAAATGTAATTTATGGGCAGTTTCTTAAAAATATATGTTATAAATAATAACATTAGGCATGGTGGCATACACCTGTACTACTATTACTAAGGAGGCTAAGATGAGAGGATTTCAGGTTCCAGTCCAAGCTGAGCAATTTCCCTACTAAGATATGTGGAATGAAAGAATAAACAGAGGCAGAAGAGGAAGGAAGGCTAATGAGGCCAGATAAATACTTACAAGAATTGAGGATCAATAAAGACATTATTTCAAAGAAATATACATCTGAAAGTCTTTCCAGGAATATATTACTTCAGTATGAAGATACTTAATTTGTGGGAAAAAGTCTGTGGATACTTAACATCCTAATAGTTTATACAATCACTATTTCCTTGTGTCACTAACCACTTATTTTTCTTATATACAAAGAAAGGGGTAAAACATGAGATTTCCTCATAATCTTTATCACTGTGTCTCACTATATCAGATACTTATTTTCCTATTTATTTACTGCTCATTTCCCTCCAGGAGAATGTAAGCTAGCTGAAGGTACACTGTTCAACAGCTATACTTCCATAATTTATAACAATTGATGTATTAAGTATATAGATAAATTTACATTTTTGTTTGTTTTAAAAACCACTATGGTCATCTTGGCTGCTTCCATAGTTTGGATATTGTGAATTGTGCAGCTATAACTATATATACACATATGTCAGTCTGACAGTTTGGTTTCCATTCTTTTGGGTAGATACCCAGAAGTGGTATTACTGGATCATATGGTAGGTTCATTTCCATTCGTCTGAGGATCCTCCGTACTGTTTTCCAAAGTGGTTGCACTAGTTTGCAATCCCACCAACTATGTATTAGGGTTCCCACTTCTCCACACCCTTGCCAGCAGTTGTTGTTGTTTGTGTTTTTTATGATTGCCATTCTAATTGGAGTTAGGTAAAACCTCAAGGTAGTTTTGATTTGTATCTCTCTGATTGCAAATGATGTGGAACATTTTGACAGATGAATGGATTACAAAACTATGGGATATGTACACAATGGAATTTTACTCAGCTACAAAGAAGAACAAAATCATGTTATTTGCAGGGAAATGGATGCAACTGGAAAATATTATGTTACATGAGATCAGCCAGTCACAAAGAGTAAAGAAGCATATGTTCTCCCTAATGTGTGGATGCTAGGGAGAAGATGGGGCATAAGAGAGTCTCCAGATGAAAAAAGAGAGACCCTCGATAAGCAAAGAAGTTGATTTAACCGAAAGGGATGGATGGGGGAGGGGGGGACACCCTAATGTACATCAAGGTTACTCACTAAACAACTTCAGAGGGAGGGAGGGCGAAGGAGCGGGGTGGGAATTTGGGGAAGGGGTCAAATGAGAAATGTGGGCACATATATCATTATCAATTTGTAACTAACAAAGATGTATGCTTACAATGCATGAATTAAAAAACAACAACAAAAACCCACTATGGTTGCTTTGAAGGGAACTGTCAGAGTGGAAGAAGGAAATTTGAATAATTATCTGTTTCTCTTTAGACATACCCAACAATTAAAACTTTGCAAGATCGCGTCATCACTAAATCAACCAAGAATGCATGTTCTCTCTTCTTATTTCTTTTAAACTGGAGATTAAATCCAAGCATATTATACCTTTGAGCTATACTCCAAGTACTTTTTAAAATTTTATTTTTGTTTTCAATTTTGAAACAGTTATTGAAGCTAGACTAGAACCCGTGATTCTCCTGAATCAGCCCCCAAGTATTGGGATCACTGGCTTGAGCCACAAACCTGGTTCTCCCTATTGTTTGATTTACAGATCAGTTCATTTACATAAAATGAATTCTGAACATATCTTCTTTTGCATTTTGCATTTTGATTTCTTAACTACATTCACAAATATAGAACAAAAAAAGTAGGCACATTCTACATGTAACTATGGTACTTTCAAATACAAAATATAGTTTTAATATCTGATAAATAATTTACAAAAAGCACATGGTTATTATACACATATTTATATATTATTAACCAACAGATTAAAAATATGGAACTTGTGGTTATTATACCCACATTTACATATTATTAGCTAAACAGATTAAGGATATGGAACTTGTGCTTTTTGAATTTTTCTAAAAGAATTTGCTATCAAATTTCCTAAATAGTACCTATTACTACGTGTATGTGGTTGTGTTTGTGTACATGGGTAAATATCTATGGCTCTTTTCAATTCTACTTGCTAGCTGTTTTACAGATATAGATGTTCCCTGGATCTTTCCATTGAAAAGTACTTATGTAATTGCTAAAATAATGATACTCAGTGGCATTACTTCGCATGAAGAATTTTCCAACGTTCACATGTAATTAAACATTTAAAACTGAATTTGATCTTTAAAGTATTTCAAAATAATAAAATGTTCTGGTTTCCTGAGTGAAATTTCTATGTTTGCTATTCTAAATATATAGATAGTGATTATGATTGTATACATAGATCAAATTCAAATAATAAATCTATCTGCATTCTAGTCTCTTTTCAATATTAAAATTCCCTGCAGCGTGTGCTGGTGCACTCCTGTTATCCTGGTACTAGGAATACTGAGTCAAGAGGATGGAAGTGCTTGTGCTTTTGGGGTCTTGTTAAGAAAGTTTTTACCTGTGCCTATATGTTCAAGTGTTGGTCCTATGCCCTCTTCAAGTAGCTGCAAGGTCTCTGGTCTGACTTCCAGGTCCTTGATCCACCTTGAGTTGACTCTTGTGCAAAGAGGGTCTCCAGATGAAAAGGAGAGATCCTCGATAAGCAAAGAAGTTGTTTTAACTGAAGGGATTGGACGGGGCCGGGGGGGCGGTGGGGAGAGCATCCTAAGGCACATGATGTACTTACACAATTATATCAAGATCACTCACTGAACTGAACTTGAGAGGGAGGGAGGGCGAGGGAGCGGAGTGGGAATTGGGGAAAGGGTCAGATGAGAAATGTGTGCACATTTGTCTATATCAATTTGTACCTAACAAAAATGTATATATACAAAGCACGAATTATTACAATAAAAATTTTAAAAAATAATTCAAAAAAAAAAAAAGAGGATGGAAGTTTCAAGGTCACCCTCAACAACTTAGCAAGGCCTTTAGGAATCCAGTAAGACCCAGTTTCAAAAATAAAACTTAAAAAGGGCTGGAGTACAGCTCAGAGGTAGAATGCCCCTGGGTTTAATCCCCAATACAATTTTTTTTAATTTCCATATGTAATCTACATTAGTAATAAAAAAAAAACAGCTTTCTTCTCCCTTGCATAAACTTTAGTTAATGACCACACTGTATGACACTAATGAATATTTTATTTCCCCAACATTATACTATAATCAAGAGAAAGAATTAAAAACTTAATGATGTTGGTATGCTTTTTGTGCTTTATCTTCTCTTTTGGATTGAACTCCAACATGAACGTTCCTTTCTATTTATAGAAATATAATCCACTATTTAGTTACCCAGCAGAAGTTATATCCATATGAAAAGATTTCTTGATCTATCAGAATTTATTTTGCTTCTATATCTGAAACATTTATTTAGTTTTGTATCTACTCAATTATAATTTTATCATTTTATTTGAATTTTCTACTAAAATATACTTCCTGAAGCATCTCAAATATTTCTGGAAAGCAGTTTTTAATAGAATATTATTTGAAAAAGTACAATACTATTGTAATTATTATAAATACATTTTTAGTTTTGAACATACAACTTATCAAACTCCTACTATTTTTATTCCAGCTCCTTTTATTTATTAAAATTAGTCTGTAAATCATAACTTTCTAGAAATTACAGTAATGAAATACAATATGAAAAACTGAAGTCCATTTTAAATTTTGATAGTTATTATTACTTCTGCTACATGTGGATTTCCTATGGTATTGATTAATAAAATTAATCCTGTGATAATTCTGTATTTATATTAAATTTTCATAAGATCAAAAGAAATGATGAAACTCCATGAAGAGGGAGAAGGGGATGCTAAAAGGGATGAAGAAAAGAATATTTCTAGAATGGGAAGATTTAAATATTTATATTGTACTTTTAGCATATAAATTTAAATTGACTTTAAAATTAGTGTATACATTTAAATTTTTAACCTTTGCTTCTATCAAAAAAGCTGTTGTTGACAGGCAGTTGTGCCATTTATTTTCCTTTACCATCGTCCAACCTCACAAGAATTTGTCTTTGGAATTGTATATGCTTAACTAACCCAATGTCTCTTTCCTACAAAAGCAACTTTGCTTTTGATATCATTTATAAGAATCTTACTCTATTCTTAATACTAAGTACTGCAAGTATTTCCAATGTGTGATAAGTATGTTAGTACAGTAGAGATAGTGTAAGATGCTTGTAAATGCAAGAGTTGACCAGATTTCTACAGACCGTATATCGTACTAAGAACAACAGGGATAGCTGTATGGAAATTAAAAACAAAATTTCATGGATGGCTTTTGAGAGTTATTGAAGCAACAATAATTTAAAGGGTCAATAGTTGAAAAAGAGGCAATCCCGTGAAATGTGACAAAATGTCCAAAATGACACTGCAGCTGAGAAGAATGAGATGTCTAGAAGAGATTTGGAGTTTTACAGCACTGGGGGAATAAACATTGAATACAATTTCTACATAATTTTATCTACAGTGGCTTGAAGGTGTTCACCACAAACTACCACTTTACATATGTGTGTATACATACACACACACACACATATATTTATATATATATATATATATACATATATATACACACATATATACACACATATATGTGCTTATGACAGATTAATTACTCTGCTTATGACAAATGAATTACTTGAATTAAAAGTAACTGCTTCAAGTTGGTACCCTTTGGGGAAAATATAGGCACCTTTATTTGCATTAGAATCCTGCTCTCTCACCTAATCAGTTACCCATAATGCTATTATATAAAATGATACAAGGAAGATTTTATTGGTCAAATGAACAGCCATTCAATTTCCTACACTATACTTAACTCTGTGTGCAGGAGATAGTTTGCTGATAATATGGTTTTTCATTATGAAATAAGCCCCTCAAATAAACAGCAAATTCTTTGTTCCTTTTAACAGCTCATCATCATATGCAAAGGCAATTCTTTTTTGTCTTTGTATGACCTTCAGACTCTACAACCTATTCTAGCAATTAATTTTATATGTTTTGTATATTATAAATTGATACCAATTATATTGAAATAAAGTCTCCTTTTAAGCTTTCAGTTAGTTACCTAGTTGTAATTTTATAAGGCTGGTGATTTTCTCCCTATATTTATTCTATTTTCCATAATTTTAATCTATTTTGACCTTGAATTATCTCTATTGAAATCCTTTTAACTAAAATTACTTTTGTAGTCTTTACTCAATTCTTGACCATGCTATATTGATTTCATTTAGTCAATTTGAGAATATTTTCCAAAATGCATTTTTGGGGGGTACCAGAGATTGAACCAGGGCTCCTGCATGCTAGGCAAGTATTCTACCACTGCACTACATCCCTGGCCAAGGACTCTATATACTTTAAGTGGAAACAATAGAAGTACACTTACAAACCTAATTGTAAATGTGCTATGTAGTATATTCCACCCCTATATCCATTTCCCCTTAATGAATCAAAGGTCTTAAATTTTGCTTCCTAATGATTTAAAATGACTACATTTTAAAGAATAACGAGTTTGGCTTTCTCATGTATACTTCTAGACATATACTTAGCTATGCAAGAAACTATATGACTACATTAGTGGAATGTAGATATAAACTGGATTTTTCTATTCCTGAACTGTAGAGAGATTGAGTTTCATACCTTACTGAAGTAATATATATATTGTTTATATAAATCTGTTTAACATTTAATACATGTGAAACATATTTTAATTGTTCGTTTATATAAATCTGTTTAACATTTAATATATGTGAAACAGTATAGTCCATGGACATCTTTAGTTACATTCCAAATTAGGGTTTTTAAAATAGGAATTGCTGGCCTTCATGTAGATCTCATAAAGTCTATGAAGTCTTTGTGGCAAATTGCAATATATTATGCTTATATGTGTACTGCATTTTTTCTGGAAACTTAAAATATAATTTTCAAGAGAATTCATGACCCTGAAAGAATAAATATTCCTACTCTACACACTTTTCACTGGTTATTTTAACTACATTCAGAACTTCTACTACTGCCTCTATGACTCTGACTCTAAAGCCTGTATTCTAATTATTATGTCTTCCATGTTTAAATCCTATACTTCAAAATAAATGTTTATTGGAAATTTCAATGTGAATTAAGATAACTTATTATAGTAATTATGTTTTCATTCACTTTATCCTGAATTTTGTCTCATAATAATTTACATGAAATACACTTCTTTTTTTGCTGTTATATGTTTTATTTTTAATCAAGTAATTTTTAAGCCTCAAAATATCCATAATTGACAGAATAAGACATTAATCATGATATAAGCATATAAAACCCACGTCTATAGAAAGACAAACAATGCTTTAGTCCATCAAGATGACTGACTTGGAGTGAAGTGACATTCCAACCATCGACTCCTTTTTGTCCTTTTTAAAAACAGTCCCAAGTGTTCATTATCTTTTGGCTTGTAAACAACATGAGTCAAAATGGACAATGAGGAAATCTAAATACTACACAAGATAATTTTCAAATGCTAGATAAAACACTGTATTAAAGACATATAGAAATCAGGGTTCACTTTGGTCTCTAGGATGGTTAGAGTTGTTAATACCAAAAAGCAAGACACACTGATTAGAGCCAGCTTGGTGGTAGGTGCCAGTGGTGGCTAGATGTAAGTGATTCAAGAGGTAGTCAACACCATCGTTTTCAAGCTAGTAGTGCAAAGGTTAGGCCACAGATGTATTAAATAGCATAATATTTTCTCACACTGCAGTACTTTACCATGACCTGGCAGTTTGTTCCCAACATAAAGTTAATAACAAAATCACCACACATCTTAAGGAGGCCATGGACTGTCATACAAGACAGAATTTGATGCTTTCAACAATTTGTTCTTTCCTAAAACAAATAAATCTCATTAAGACATTTAGAAAATTAAAGTCAGTGAGGCTGTACTAGTACATACTTTCCAAATTTTGTAACCAAAGTGGAGATAGAAATATATATATATATGATAAACATTTCTTATAGAAAACGATAAATTAATTTAAATTAAATTTAAGACTTAATGAGATTTCCCATGTCCTGTATAATTCATCTTACAGTGAATGTTACAAAGTCTATTAACACTTATGGGCTCCTATTCACAAACTAAATACAGCCAGCAGTAACATGGGCTGCACTGGTGCAAAATAAAACTAAGCCAGAATACAAACAATTATTGGCAATAAAAACATCCTGTATTTGGAGATGGACTGATGCTGACAACGTTTCTTGACTTTTTCTTCACATTGCACACTGAGCTTCCAAGTTAAAAGCAGGTAAAAATCTTTCTAAATCTTTTAATTTTAAAAATACATCCAAAGACTAGAAACGTAAAATAACCATGATACTAAAGGTCAGTTAATTAATTTCAGGGAAAAGAATAGGTCATTTTATCCTGAATCTTCACCATTAAACTCCTCTATTATTTCTTAAGTTTGTTTACAAACACTATGATTTTCAAGTCCCTAGACTCAAGAGCTTAGTAGTAACCACACATTTCTAATCCTTTCAACCTCAAGTTTATATTGTATTCAAGTACTGAGGACAGTTTTGGTTTTAGAACTGGGCGTTGAACCCATGGGCTTTTACCTCTGAGCTACAGCCCCAATCCTTTCTATTTTTTTGCTTTGAAACTGGGTCTCACCAAGTTTCTGAGGCTGGCCTCAAATCTCTGATCCTCCTGTCTTGGTCTCCCAATGAAATGTTCATTTTAACCACTTTTTCTGTGTGACTTCCTTCTTTCTTTCCCTTTTTTCTTTTTAAACCTGTGGATGCTCTCTGAAAGAAAAATCAAATAGTACTTAGATTTAAAGACCACACATGGAAAGGAAAAATTTTTATCTAATATCTGTATCCCTTTCATGTTTTGACATTCGCTGTTGCACTTCAAAGACTCTTTCTCTGCTCTGGGCCCCTATTGTCCCTTAAAAGTTATTTTTGTGCAACTATTCACCAGCTGAATATAGTTTGTGTATTTCCTTTTATGTGGGCGACAGTACAGGATGTCTGGCTCTCCCTTACCTGTGTTTACTTGCACTTAGAATCTGCAAATTATTTAACTTAAGATATTCATTCAGTGTGCAAAATAAACTCTTTACATCAGACAAAAATTTCTTGTGATATTAAGGAATTAAAAAATAAACCATATGTGCTCATTATCAAACAAAAAGATTAAGTTGTTAACTGGGTATAAATTGAAGCATACATGATATTTCCATTTCAAAATGTTCGCTCTTGTAGGTTTTGACATTGTGATGTAATCTCCATAGATATAACTATTTTAAGATTTCTCATCATCTTATTTGTTTCTCTGACCGGTCATGGAGCCATCTGTTTTGAATACTTACTGTGCGAACATTTGCTTTGCACTTTACACTTGCAATGTCCTATGCTCTATTTAAAAAAATTTTAATTTATTTATCCCACAAAAAATCATACACACATACTTTATATATGTATGTGTCATTTATATAACACATAGTTATATAAATATATAATTTAGTGTCAATATCATTCTAATGTCTTATGTACTTTCTAAATGTTCTTCCTAGAAATGATAATTGAATATGTGTGTGTGTGTTTATGTGTGTGTGTGTGTGTGTGTGTGTGTGTAAAATATATTTGTAGTCCCAGTGTTCCTTCTACATTTACATTTGATCAATTTCTTGCTCAAAAATTTAAAATACCAGAAAAAATATTTTACGGCGAGTATACTATTTACTTTAATGTCCTTCCTCTGAAGTAAAATGCCGATTGTCTTCTTCCTCATGAATTTTTTTATTGTCACTCTTTTTTATTTATACCCTTATTATTCTCACCTTTTTCATTCAAATACTCAACATTTTTCATTCTTCCCATTCAATGAGATTGTCTCTATATTTAATAAACAATTATTTTCCAAAAATCAAATAAGTTTTATACAGTACCTATGAAAGTATATGCTTTCAAATACCTTTATGTCTTCTATCATTGAGGTTTTTAAATATAAATTACATAGTTGATCTAAAGAAAGAAAGTGCTGGGAATTGTACTTTAAAAAATTATTTTCTATAACAAAGAATAATTCTCAATACAATGTTCTCATTGTTTGAACTGAGCTATTCCTTTGTTATAAGAAGGGTTTTTAGTTAACATTGTTCAATTGTTGCAAGGGCTGGTTGTGTGTATATGGTACTGGGGATTAAACCCAGGGGCATTCTACCTCTGAGGTACACCCCTAGCTCTATTTTTTAATTCTTTTTCTTTTTTTTTGAACAGAGTTTCACTAAGTTGTGGAAGACCTCACTAAGTAGCTGAGGGTAGCTTCATACCTGTGATGATCCTCCTGTCTCCTGTCTCAGTCTCCCAGGTACTGGGATTATAAGTGAGAAATACTTATTTTTATGGAAACAAATTGGATAGCTAAATCATGTTAAAATTCTAATTTATATTTAGCCAATCACTGTTTTATGGTTTTTATGTAGTTTATAGTCTCTAGGACAGAGAAAAAAGGAAAAGACATAATAAACATGAGTTAAACTTGAAGGTAAGTAAATAATATCTGAAATAATAAGTTAATATTTGTTGAGTATATACTTATGCTAAATGCATTATCTGTGCTAAATGGTTTCACTTTTACCAATTTTATAAGAACAATTATTTATTTATTTTACAGAAGCAGAAATTGAGCCACATAGGGATGAAGATTTCCTAAATTTCACATGGCTCATCAAAGGCAGAGTTAGAAATGAGTTTAAGCTGCTAGACTTAAGAGTCTACTGTTAACCAAAGGCTAGGCAGTCTTTTTCAGGTAGTTTCCAGTAGTGTCATTTAATAAGGCTGTTATTTTACACCCCTTTCTCAAATATTCACCTACTCCTCTTATATGCCATGTTTCTTGTCTTGTGAACTGGTATATTGGAACAGAGATAAGAATATTCAATTTTACTTTCATTAGCACTCCATAGTTTTTTGTGTCTTCTTCCTTGATAGCCACAAAAGTACATTATACAAATTGTTGCTTACATATATATATATTTTTTTTTTCAAGAGGGAGACTGATTATATATATATATATAATCAGTCTCCCTCTCGAATGTTATAATCTCTTCAAATGTTATAAAATACCCCAATTAATCATTATATTCAAAGTACACAGAGCAATCTCACCACACACACACACACACACTTAATTTTAAAGAATTTATTCACTCAACCATGGAGGCTGAGAAGCCCTAAGATTCATCATCTGCAAGCCAAAGACCCAGGAAAGCTGTTGGTGTAGTTCTCAGGATTTCAGGAAACTAATAGCACCTGAGCTGCAAAAACCTCCCAGTTGCACTTGGAGAGCCACAACTAACACATTTACAGTATTATATGTTATTGTATAATTAGAGAAAGTAGGATATTTTTATTACAAAAGGTCAATCTATAGTCTTTTCCCACTGTGCGTTACCCTCGTTCGCAGTTCCCTTTCTGTAAGGTGGCACTGACACAGCTCCTGGCATTTCTGGGATTTAGCTAGTGAGGTGTTCAGTTTCGACTTTTGAGAAATATGTGTATGTGTTTTATAAATGTTTCCTTGTTTTACATTAATTGTAAGCCATTTTGGCATAGGAATGACTTCCATGAATATTCTTATGTCTGTCTCAACATACCAGCTCACAAGACAAGAAACACAGAACCAGAAATCCTACTTATTAAAAATTATTATCCACTTTTATTTAAATTAAATTTATTTAACGGATGAATTCAACATTAAAAATGTACATTTAAATAGGATACTATGTGATGTTTCGAGATATATATATATATATATAGTGTTAGAATCAGATTAAACATATCTGTCTCTTCAGACATTTATCATTTCTTTATGGTAAAAACTTTAAAAAATCTTTTCTTCTAGCTCTTTGAATTATTGTTATCTATAATCACCCTAGTGTGCAGTAACACACAAGAATTTCTGGCTCCTATCTAAGTATAACTTAGTGTTGATCAACATTTCCCCGTCTCTTCCTCCCATCTACTCTCCCCCGCCTCCAGCAACCACTATTCTACTCTCAAATTCCATAGGTCAATTGTTTTAGATTTCACCTACAAGTAAAATCATGCAGTGCTTGCTTTTCTGTGATTGGCTTATATCACTTAACATAAAGATCTTCTAAATGACACGCGTGGTGGTGGCAGGCTTATAATCCCAGCATTTGGGAGGCTGAGACCAGAGGATCTGGGTTCGCAGCCAGCCTCAGCTATTTAGTGAGGCCCTCCGCAAATTAGTGAGACCCTGTTTTAAAATAAAGAATAAAAAATAGGGCTGGGGGTATAGCTCAGAGGTAGAATGCCCCTGAGTTCAATACCCACTACTGCAAAAAAAAAAAAATCTCCTAAATGGAAGAATTTCATTCTTTTTTAATGGATGATTACTATTTATTTGTATATCTAAACACTTTATCCATTCAACAATTGATGGACATCTTTGCATTTCTTGGTGATTGTGAGTAGTGCTCTGCTGACCATGGGATTATAGCTGTCTCTTCAACTCACTGATTTAATTTCCTTTGGATATATACCCCCAAACTGAGGCTACTGGTTCATGTGGAAATATATTTTTAATGTTTTGAGGAAACTTCATTCTGTTTTCCACAACAGCTGTACTAATTTAATTCCCTTCAACAGAGTACAAGGGTCCTCTTTTCTCTACATTCTTGCCAGCACTTATTATCTTTGGTCTTTTTTTGGTTTTAGTCACCATTACTGGGGTGAGGTAATATCTCGTTGTGGTTTTCATTTGCATTTTCCTGATGATTAGTAATGTTGAAAATTTTTTCATACCTATGTATGTCTTTTGTGTTTCTTTTCTTTGAGAAATGTCTATTTAATTCCTTTACCCATTTTTAATAGTTTTTTTTTTTTGTTTTTCCTATTAAGTTCCTTATAAACACAACAAAGAAGTGGTTTTTAAACAAGCAAAAGAGGACTTCCAGGAGCTATATACTCTTGGAAGCAATGCAGAAAGGTCTGGAGTATACAATTCCCATTTTCTCCCCAGAAAAGTTATACTGCACACTCTTCCACGAGCAACTTGATTCAAGTTAGAAGCTTGAAATCAAGCTTGAGCAACTTGATTCAAGTTAGAAGCTTGAAATCAAGCTTGAGCAACTTGATTCAAGTTAGAAGCTTGAACAGGAGATCTCTGACATACTGAGCCAGGGATCAGCTCTTGCTGAGACTCATTCTTAGCTATATATAGGGATAACTCCAGGACTACAGTACCTGGAATGAGTTCATCCACAAGAATCACCAGAATTTCTATATATTCTATGTAAGAGACTATTTCCTCAGCTATCTAGCTCTGGGAATTGACAGGGTCCTGCACCCTCAAGTCTCTCTAGACCACAGAAAACAAAGAGTTGGATATACACAGGGTCCACTTCCAGTGGCTGTTTCCCCAGGATCACAAGGCTCAGTTTAAATGTGAGTGCAACATGTACCACAGAGCTTCTCCTTGGCTTAGTTCAGAGAGTGGGAGGTACATAACTGCCTGAGGAAAGAAGGAGCTAAAAACCCTCTTGACCTTCCCAGCTATGAATAGAGGGTCTCGCCTCTTTCTGTTTTACCTATCTTTGGATATTGACAGGACAGGACACCTCCTAATTTCCTAAGGGCCATCAAAACAAAAATAGCAGTCCAGATAAATAAAAAGATTTGAGAGAAACATTAGAATCTCTGGCCAGACAGATTCGTCAGAGATCCTACTAAATATAAAAGTGTTTTGTGATACCCAAATCTAAAATATATAGGATTAAAAATACCTTCAAGTATGTGCAAAGCCAGAAGCTAGTCTTTGAAACATTTTTTTCAGTAATCGCATGTGTCAAATTGTAACCAGATTTGATTTTTTTGAAAAGTATAATCAAACCGTAAACTCTTTCCTAACAACAATATATGAAGAAGTGATCAAAAAGTATACATCTAACCTTCAGAAACAAAATAATTTGAGTGGCATGTGACACATTTAATTGTACACATAACATGTTTTCTTTCAGGATATTTTCAAGTTTCCTATAGACAGACTTTTTAACAAAAATACAAATTGGTGGTGATCTTTTTTCTAATTCAAATTATGATGATTTTTCATGTGTTATTTTATACAAATGTTCTTCAACTTATGATGAGGTTATGTTTCAATAAATCTATTGTAAGTTGAAAATGTAGTAAGTAAAAAATTCATTTAAGATACTTAACACACACTGCTTCTTACACAGTGCACTGTAGAGTCCTGCATTGTTTTTTTTTTTTTTT
>PVLC010011727.1:0-46248 GCA_004027655.1 Graphiurus murinus | reverse complement strand
CAACTCCTTACCTGTCTCAAGTTATGTTACTCATCTCAGCCCCCTGGATTCCAACCTCCTAACTCTATCGCACACAGCTCATCAGAGCATCCTCTGAAGTAATGATCTTTCTTTAAGTATGTCTGTGACTGAAGGACTGATGGGATTTATCCAGACATATGGCATGAAGTCAGACTTGTCCTTCTTTTATTCCAAATGGTTATCCAGCAGCGGTCCCAACATGGTTTAATAACTTAATCTGTCTTTTCTCCTCTGACAAAGGCTGCCTTTATCTTCACACTGCATGTCCACTCCATGTCAGTCTCCTAGGGACCTCAAACTCAGCATGTCCACATCTGGAATTCATTATTTCCTCTTTCTCCAATGTTCCCCAACTTTATCAATGGCTACTCAGTTACTCCTTACTCTTGACTTCCTCTCCACACAAACACCAAATCACTAATTTTGTTGAATCTGTCTCTAAAATACAACTGTCTTCCCAACCCTACTGCCATTTTATCTTTCCTGCATAGAAACAGCCTCCTGCTTGGCTCCCCAATCCTCTCTTGGCCACTCCAGCACATTAAATATAAATAGAGTCATGCCACCTCCTACCTTAAACCTCTGATGCTTTCTTTGCTTTTCGGGCCCAAAATTATGTATGTGACATCTAAGACCTGTATGACTTGAGCACCTATTAACCTCTTCCTCATGCCACCCCTCTGCTCATCTACAATTCCCAGACACCCTGGTCACCCTTGCATTCACTGAAAGCTCCAGCTACGCTTCTCCTCACGGCCTTCACTCTTCATGTTCTTCTCTGCCCCATGCTATTCCACCCACTGCCCCAGCCCTGATCCCCTCCCCATGCACATGCCTGCCTCATTCTGGCTTATCTGTCACCTCTCAAAGAAATCTTCCCAAACCACCACCCCCATCCCATCCTACCCACCCATATTCATTCCCCTGCAAAATGTCCTCCTTGCAACCTGCCCTCCTCCACTGTGGCACTCTTCACAAGTGCTGCAATTTTATAAATGTTCACTGACAGTACCCCCCTCAAGTGACAGCACCCCCCTCAGGTGACAGCATCTCCCCCAGGCAGCAGCTCTGGTAGCTCAGGGCTGTGTTCAACTTGTTCACCACTGACTCTAGAGCCCTTCCCACCAAGTCTGGCACTCTATTCAATGTGTGTGTTTGATCATACAGTCCTAAGTCAAAGGAGTTACCCTTCTGTCTGAATTCTAATTATTACAAGTATATGCTCCACCTATGGTCTCTAACCATAGAAAAGTGGCTTAGGGCCCATTAATATCTCTGGCCTCATCTTTTATGTATTCACAGATTTAAAAATTTTGCTCAGAAAATGTTCTCAGATTCACAGAGCCTAGAGTCCATGCTTAGCTATCTACTAAATGTATCCTGACATTCATTCATTCTCTTCTTTATTCATTCAACAGTTACTGAGCATAAGCTGTGTACAAATGAGCCTCAGACTGGAAACTTCATTTTTATTCTTCTCCCCCTCTATGATTCTATCTCCCAAACCAACTCTATTTACCAATTATCCATCTACTTTTTCCATGTACTGTGTCACTACCCATAGTCTATAAAAGTCCAATTAAGAGCAAAGAAACATTAGATTTTAGCAATCTCTGCTGCTTCATCATGATCAGAGAAACACACAGATTCAAGACTGTCACAAACCCCACCCTGTCTCACCATTCAGCACCTGTTACTCCACCCTGTGCCTTAAAGGAGAAGAAATTCAAGCCCAGCTTCAACTTAGCCCTTCACCCTCCCTGCATTAGAGGTGGCTACTCTCAACAGTTCTTAATAATCTTAGCTCTGGTCAACTTTATGAAAGCTGCTTTCCCAAAGCATCAAAATGTATTCTTGTGTTGTGAATAAGAGAAGTTTGAGAACCTCAGGAAGGTATATAAAACCCTAGAATGGAGTTGGCATACTCACCAAAGAGGATGCTCTCTGGCTGTTGCTGCCATGCCCCTCCTGGGTCTATGTCCCACCAGAGCCTAGCCTCCTACTTTGTATTCTGAGCTCATGGGGAGGAGAGCTCTCTTCTCCTGGCATGCTAGGGGAGTAAGGGGTCCACAATGTGCCATCCTTCCTTTCCAAAATTTCTACCTAGACATGAATGCATAATTGCACCCTATTTTCTTTACCTTTTCTCCAACACAAACCCCCGCTTGAGTTTCCCTGACTCAGGCTCCCATCTACTTCCTGAACAGCATCAACACTGCGCTTCATAGCAGCACTTCCCAATCTGCAGATACAGGACCCTCGGGGCATGAGTAGTGGGCTAGAGATGGACTGTCACTAATCAGGAAAGCTTAACCATGTTGTGCTTTAAGAATATTTTAATCTTCTATATATGACTTAACTCTGAACTAAGTAATCAGCCAAGTTTCTATGCACTTGAAAGATATTTCTTTATCCAACAGCAAAATACAATCATTCTGAAAAACTCTACCACATTTTGTAATTATACATGGTTAGGAAGGTGACATGAAGCCATTGAAAGGAAAAACACTTTGCATCCCTTTATCCTTTATTCAATAATCAAGACCACACCAATGTTTATAAAAATAGCCAACACATTTGTTTCTTACAAATGTGCCAACCCAGTGTTAACAAGCACTCTAAAAAACAAAGACATGCTGAGCTATTTTCTGATTCAATAAAACACTTCAAACTGGCCAAAAGAAAAGGCACATTAAATTTTTTATCAGTCAAGTGAAGCTTTCTGGAAATCAACTTTTCTCGCTTCCATTTACAAGCTCCATTCATTGCTTGTCTCTTTCAGGAGCCCCTTAAAAGAGATCCTTCCTCCTCAAATACTCGTGCACTTCAGCCTAAGACTGGGGGCAAGGCCACTAATGAAGGGGACAATTCCCATTGGCTTAGATTTCCGGAGCTTTGCTAATACCAGACACAGATGAACAATTCTTATTTTCATTCCATTTTATTTTATGTCCACTTCAAGATCACACCTGTAGGCTCAGAATTATCAATAGAATAGGAAAAAAAAAAAAAAAAAGAAGGTAAAGTAGGGTTTTGTATGATAATTTTTTTTAAAACAGTGCTATGATAGAACCCAGGGCTGCTTATCACTGAGCTACAGCCCTAGACCTTTTTTATTTTTTATTTGGAGATGAGGTTTCACTAAATTGCCTAGGCTAGGCTTGAACTTATGGTTCTCCTGCCTCAGCCTCCCAACTCACTAGAATTATATGTGGGCACCACTGTGAGTTTTCCTGGCATGAAGTATAATGCCAAGCATACAGAGTCACCTGGCATAGATATTTAATAATAGAAATAATAGAAGAAATGAAAAATAATATGTATTTACAAATACATTTATATACATGATTCAAAATTATGCATAAAAATATTAGAAAGTTATGCACCAAAATGCTAACTGTGATTAGCAGCAGGCAATGACTTTTTTTCCTTTCCTGCATTTTTCTGAACCTTCCCAAAAATTCTATAATTAATTAATAACTGTAGAATTAAAACTGCAGAAAAAAGTTTTTGTTACAAAGGCATTTTTGTCCCATAAAACAATATTCCTAAAGAAGTCATTACATATAAAATCTGTGAAAATGCCAATGATAAAAGTTAATATTTATTTAACAATACTATGTGTCAGGCCTTGTAGTAAGTGCTTTTATATAAAGCACATCCTTTATTTCTCATGCTGTATGGTGTAGGTACAGCAGTCCCTCCTTATCCTCAGTTGGATATGTCTCAAGACCCCTAACGGAAGCCTGAAGCCACAGATAACACCAAACCCTACATGTTTTTTTTTTTCTAATAGGTACATACCTATGATAAAGTTTAATTTATAAATGAGACTCAAGCTGGGCATGGTGGTGCATGCTTTTAATCCCAGTACCTGGGAGGCTGAGATAGGAGGATCGCAGGTTCTCAGCCAGCCTCAGTCTCTTAGTGAGGCCCTCCACAACTTAGTGAGACCCTGTTTCAAAATAGAGAATAGAAAATAGGACTGGGGGTGTAGCTCAGAGGTAGAATTCTCCTGGGTTCAATCCCCAGTATCAAATAAATAAATAAATAAATAACTCAGAGATTTTAGCAACTTCAACATAAGATTTTCTTTCCATAATAAGTTGAAAACATTCACTCTTTCACTTAAAGGCAGCACTTTACAGCTTCTTTTTGGCATATTCAAATCACTGGCATCACTACTCTTGCACTTAGGGCATTGCTCAGTAAAATAATTGCTTCTTGCAGCAAGCACTGTGATAACCAAGAGGACAACCAAGTGACTAATGGGCAGTAGGGTACACAGCGTGAACTTGCTGGACCAAGATGGTTCATGTCCTGGGCTGGACAAGCAGGGAGGTGAGAGAACTCAGAACACCATGCAATTTCAGACTTACACATTTATTTCTGAGATTTCCCATTTAAGATTTTCAAACCAAAGTTGATTATAGGCATTTCAAACCACAGCAAATGAATAGGGGAGAACTACTGTGCTTGCCAGTTATCCAGCCTAGCTATCAGCAATTCAATTTCTCTCCTATCTCCCCAAAACTCAGGAGAAAGCACAAGTCATTAAATAGCCGGGCATAGTGGCACACGCTTGTAATCCCTGTACTTGGGCGGCTGAGACAAGAGGATCATGGGTTTGTGGCCAGCCTTAGCTACTTGTGAGAACCTCCACAACTTAGTGAGATCTTGTTTCAAAATAAAGAATAAAAATAAGGCTAGGGGTATAGCTCGGAGGTAGAATGCCCCTTGGTTCAATCCCCAGTACCACACAAAAAATAATTAATTAAAAAAATAAGTCTTTAAATGCTAGAGAAAAACTGTCAGTTATCATTATTATTGGTATCATGGTATTCCCTGATTCTCTACCAAAAACACCCCAGAAAAGTGATGATCACCCCCTCTATGGCTAATAAACTGATACTATCACATTGCTAAAGATAAATGGCACTTAACTGGCATAATCTCTTCCACAATGTGGGGACTCAACTCCTTGCTCACTGGGCTCCCAACAGCATGAGCTAATGAGGAAGGGGAGCAAGCCAGGAACAGACACAGCCATTGTGAAGCAGGAGATGACCCAGCTATGGGCTTAGTTTTTTAGGCCAAGAGTCCAGTATTAAGTTTCCAAAGGAATGAGCAAACTGGAGGCTAATTTCCTCATATCTACATCAAGCAGGTCGACTTGGTCTCAGTGGAGCAAAACAACAGAAGGTCTAGACAGTGTCAGTTCTTGAAGCCAGACAGAGATTTTGAGGAGGTCAGCCAGAATCAAACCCCCCACAGACCAATCCCCTTTTCCATAGCAAAGCCGGCCAAGAGATGGATGTGGTGCCAGGATCTGCCATATGCAGACTAAGGTTCAAGGAAGACTTTAGGTCTAGTGAGTATCAGAAGTAGGGAACAGTAAAGAGCCAGTGAGAGCAGGTCCCTCTGCAAGGGACAGGTTGTATTCAGCACAGCCTCAGGTTCCTAGGGCACCAGGTGGGTTTCAATGAAACAAATTCCAAACCCCACTTCCTAATGGAGATGAGGCATCTAACATGCTCCAAAATGAAGATAAGGGTAAATCTGGAAATTTCTGCCACTAAGGAAAGCCCTGTGTGGGTAGGGGTGGGGAGAATACCTTTTGCAGACAAAATCAGCTGCCGTCAAAGGACTAGTCATATAAAGGACTTGATTCCCTTTATCTTAGTTGTCCAAGCCCACTAGATATTATTCCACACCTAGAAGGTCATGAATTCAAATGATCTATTTATGAATTGTCATAGCTAAAAAGGAAGCTCTGCCTGGTGCAGAACTGCAGCAGCCCAGGCCACCTGCAGCCAGCCAGGTGGGCAAGAGCACATCCATCCTCACCAGCCCATGGCCATGTGTGGCTCTGTACCTCTCTTTGAGGAGCTTCCCAAACACAATCAAGTGTACTATGGGCAACAAATACAAAATCATAGGTTAAAAACACGTGCATGAGAAGAGGACCAAGGATACAAGCAGCAATGGAAGGGAAGAGACAATGACAAATGCCTGTGTACACAGAACCGGTCAGAACCGGTGTGGTCGGCATGGGTCCCAAACTCTACTTGATGGCGATGGATACACAGTCGAACCTTCTGAGCAGAGGTGTTCACAAACAGCCTGTTAACCCTGACCTCTTTACAAATAGCTTCCTTGCTCAAAATTTCACTTCTCTCACAGCACATTCAGAAGTGCCAGTATCGCTACAGCCAGGCAGCGATGCCAAAACATATGCCGTACTCTGTACAAAGGAGTCTCGCTACACTAAAAACAGCCAAATACCAGCAATGAAGTAGAAAGATCTATGCTCTTGAAACCTGGGGGACTTGGGTAAATGGTGGGACTGTATTTTGCAGGTGGAAGTGAAGAAAGCAACCAAAATACACTTTAAAAGAGCAAATCAGCAGTGCTTTACTAATCATGCAAAATATAAGGGTATAGAAAAATAGAATAGAAGGCATGGTACATTACCCAAAAGCCCTGCTAAGGACCGCATGTCCTTCTCCATCAGCATGTAAATCTCCTCCTCCGAGAAGCGGCCAATGCCGTGACCATGCATCTCGCGCTTCACGATTCCTTTTGTGATGTGGCACACGACCCACCTCAGCAGGTTACTGAAGGGACCGCCACCACTAAGAGAGAGCAGCTTCCGGGTCTCATTGAGATTGTCCACCCACTGGCAATAAGCTAACGTCCTGGAAGTGTGTGGAAACAAGTTACTAGTGTGCATCTCACACGCATCAGCTCCACACAGCCACTTGTGAATGAGTTGTTCAGAATTTGGTATGCTCTGGAGGAACCAACTCATTCCAGCGTTTACAAAGGCCGTTATCACAACAGGCTCTAATAGATGCCTAGACTCACAGGCCTGTGAGA
Organism: Graphiurus murinus; assembly: GCA_004027655.1. Classification (NCBI taxonomy): domain Eukaryota; kingdom Metazoa; phylum Chordata; class Mammalia; order Rodentia; family Gliridae; genus Graphiurus; species Graphiurus murinus. The sequence goes on along the minus strand of PVLC010011727.1, from coordinate 39,348 downwards.
GAAATCGCCAAAAATCTAGACAATGAAACCATATGTTCCAGTTCCACCAGACCCACCCTCAGACCCTCACCCACCTCTCAGTGCCATGCTTCTGCTTTCTCCTGTGCAATCCCACAGAAAATAAGGACAAACCCACTTATTTTTTTTTTCCTTTTTTGATACTGGAGATTGAATTCAGAGGTATTCTCCTCCAAACTAAAGGCCCAACCCTTTTTTTTTTTTTTTTTTTTTTTTTTGCAGTACTGGGGATTGAACCCAGAGGCATTTTACCTCCAAGCTATAACCCCAGCCCTATTTTTTATTCTTTATTTTGAAACAGGGTCTCACTAAGTTGTGGAGGGCCTCACTAAGTAGCTGAGGCTGGCCATGAACCCAGATCCTCTCCTGTCTCAGCCTCCCAAGTACTGGGATTACAAGTGTGTGCCACCACGATTGGCTCTTTTTATTTATTTATTTTTTTGAACAGGGTCTTACAAAACTGCTAAGGCTGACCTCAAACTTGCAATCCTCCCATCTCAGCCTCCCAAGTACTGGGATTACAGGTGGACACCACCACACCCAGCTAGAAACCCACTTTCAAGTCTTCTAGTCAGGATAGGGAGTCCCGGAGTCCCCACAGGGCACATGGCAGCAAGCAGCGACAACTTGAGTGCTGGCATGGTCCCTTCTTGGGCAGTGATGACCCCACAGGCGACTCTTTGTGCTAACTAAGCTGCACATCTCTTCCGTACACTCTGTTTTACACTTCATTGTACAACGGACTTTTTTAAAAGAAACCTTTGTGTCTTTTTGACAGAGGATTAGGGAGTAGGCATACTTGTCTATGTTTATTATAAAATATATAAATTTTGAGTATTCTGTAAATGATTTGCTCTTCTGAAAATCAACTCTACCGGAGTCTGTTCTCAAGGACTCTAAAGTGAATACAAATACCAAAGGAATGTGGCTGAGTCACTGTTCCCATCTTGGAGATGCGTGTAGCAAGCTCGCCCACTGGTTGCTCCTACGTAATAGGTATGGACAGTTCAGTAGCTGTTACTGCTTATGTGTCTCACAGACTGCAACACCAGGCCTTTCCTGATGTTGTTCTCCAAGCCTCTGCAACTGCAAAAATGTTTGTTTGACTAATAGTGTTGGTAGAGAGAAATTAAAAGAGCTTCCCACTGAAGACTGAGGAGAACGTTGCTGTGGGAGCATAGGCATCCGATATTCTAAGAGCTGGGCATCGTGGTGCACACCTAATCCCAGTAGTTGGGAATCTGAGACAGGAGGATTGCAGGTTCAAAGTCAGCCTCAGCAACTTAGCTAGGCTCTCAGCAACTTTGTGAGACTCTGTTTCCAAATAAAAAATAAAATAAGGCAGGAGGTATAGCTCAAAGGTAGAATGTCCCTGGGTTCCACCCCCAGCATCACAAAAACAAACAAACAAAAAAATATAATGACAGTCACTTCTCATCCTAGTGTAGATTCTTACAGTGGTAATGGTCATTTTAAAAAATCAGAAATGTGGAAAATATGTTTAAAGGGAACAGAAGGGATAATAGTAAATTGTCACTACAATGAAATGCTATTTTCCACCTTAAAAGGAAAAAAGGAAGGGAAAGGGCTCTGAAGGTTTAAGCATTTTATATAGTTCTGTTCTTTTAGGGGTCTCTCCAATTAAATATAAAAAATAAATATTTTTCTCCAATTTTGAAACATTCCTAATTTTCACCAGAGTCCTACATGCAATGTTAACATCCTCTACATACTGCAACCGTAATTTTTCTTTTTTTAAAGAAGAAGAAGAAGAAGAAGAAGAAGAAGAAGAGGAGGAGGAGGAGGAGGAGGAGGAGGAGGAGGAGGAGGAGGAGACACAAACCTCAATAGAAAGCTTCGTGGACCTCTTTTTAGTAAAGCTCTAAAGTATTTAGGAGTGAAGAAACGGGTTTTGCTGAAAATGGGGAAAGTGCAACGATTATGAATTAGTGTATGTGTAAGAGCATTCAATGGATTCTTTTGTTTTGTTGGTACTGAGGATTGAGCCCATGGTGTTCTACCGCTAAACTACACCCCAGCCCTACTTTATTTTTTATTTTGAAACAGGGTTTCTCTGAGTTGCTAAGTGCCTCACTAAATTGCTGAGATTGGCCTTGAACCTGCAATCTTCTTGTCTTAGCCTTCTAAGTACTAGGCATGCACTACAGGCATGCACCACCTAGCTTCAATAGATTCTTTATATAAAATATCTCACGTTTACTCTGATAAAATCTATGTAAACATGATAACTAAATGTTTTTGTACTTGTTCTCCTTTGTGCACCTGTAGTAATTAAGGTGACAACTTTCATATTCCATTAGAATAATTGAGCACTAGATTGAAATTCACAATAAAAGGATTATATAAGCTTCGATAATTTTGGAAGTCAAAACTAAATTACCCTATAGCGAGCACGACCAAGTAATAACAGCATCTAGGAAGCACCTGAAGTGCACAAAGGAGGAATATATGGCTCTAACCTGACAGGTTGATGCGAAGAGAAAACAAATTCTCTGCAGGCCAATTACACAGGTTTTATCATCAGCATAACTGAAAGGTGAGCAGAAGCTCACCAGGCAGAGCAGAGAGAGTGGGCACGCACGTCAAGAACACTGGCTGCTCGATGACCAAGCAAGAGCTGCAGGGAGCGTGGGTGGATATAGAATGCTTATGAGGATGCTCCTTAGAGATGAGGCTGGCAAGGATCCCATCACGACAGCCTGAGGCAAAGGGAGCTGACCTTCATTCCAAAAGCGAAGGTTGACCACTGGAAGATTTTAACTGAACAAGGAACATAATCAGATGGCTGTGCAGGTAGAAAGACCACAGCAAGACCAGGCAAGAAATGCTGGTCTGATGTTCTGAGCAAGGCAATAGGAGAGGGGATATCAATGAGGAAAATGTAGGGAAAACACTGAGACAGAAGAAAAAGAGTATATGGGGCAATGGGTATAGGTTGCATATAAGGAGAAATTTAGTATTTCCTCTTGGAATGATGGTTTGAGTGGATAATACCCCTAATAAATACTAGATTACATCGGTGGGACAGATTTGGGCCATGGATGATAAATTAACCAGTTGCATTTGAAGATCCCAGGGAACCCCTGAGTGAAGACGTTTAGGAGGCTAAGAACTCAGGAGACAGGCTTAGACACTAGATGAAGAATTAGCAGGCAGGGGCATGTTGATGGCAGCTTTAAAACTGTGAGAGGAGATGAGGTCACCTAAGGAAGTTCCAGAGAGGTGTAAGAAAAACCATGGTTCAAGAGCGACTTAGGTGAGAAGGCATGCTGGAATTGGCAGCTTGGAGAGAAGTAGGGATGTCTCTTTCTCAGAGATCAAAGGACAGAGGGTGCTTCAGGGAATGAGGGCTGCAGAGGCTCTGAGTTCCTGCCTGAAGAACTTTGATTTCCTTTATTGAGCAGGAGCTGTGCATGAGGGCATGTGCAGAAGATAAGGACATAGCAACCGGTACAGAGTAGCAGGTAGGGGGTAGGAAAGGCAGCTGTTCCAGGCCACAAGCTCAAGAGAGAAGAGACTCCATCGATGCAAAGGTGGAAAACTGGGTTCATTCAGAATTTTGCAGCAAGGAGTAAGCTCAGAAACTGTCTGGTCCTCTTCTCTCCTCCTTCCTGCCCTGCTCTTGATTTCTCTTCCTTTCTTTTACTTCCTGTGTCCAACATTACAGACCAGTGTCAAGGCAAATGGGGGCCAGGCAGTATCTTTAGGGGCCAGGCTCAGTGAAAGAAATGTGTACCAACTTCAAACACACACACACACACACACACACACACACACACACACACACACACGTGCATTCTAAATCATCTACCACAGGTAGAAGACATCACTTTATACATGCTTCAGTACCATAACAACCAAGAATGCGTCTCCTCCCACAACCAAGATTCTTGAAAACTCTGTCCACATGGTGGCAGCCTCTGCCCCTATCACTCCACAGAGACCACTCATCCACATCAACTATCATCTCCTTGTTGCAACATCCCAACAACCTTCTTTCTATATTTAGCTTTCAAGAACTCTCTATGGCATCTGGCACAGCTGGCCTCTCTCCTGGAAATCTCCTTATGCCTACAACTTCTGCTTTCCCCCCACCCCTTACATGTTCCCAAGGTTTCCACCTATTTCTCTTCTACACTGCTATCTACTTATGCCACACTTACGAGGTCATCGAATTCACACTCAGCATTTCAAACTGACTTCCAAATCTATATCCAGCCCAGACCTCTATCTTGCTATCCATGGATCCCACGTGAAGGAGCTTCAAGAAATACAAACCAACATTTCCGAACTTGGTCTCATCATCTTTGCTCCCTTCAAACCTGCTGGAAGCTGAAAGTTTATGCCCCACCCCCAAATTCTTATAATGAAACCTAATCCCCAGTGTAACAGTATTAGGAAGTGGGACCATTGGGAGGTGACGACGTCACGAGGGTGCAGTCCTCATGATGGGATTGGCACCCTTATAAAAGACCCCAGAGAGCTCCCTTGCCCCTTCTGTGGTGTGGGGTTATAGCAAAAAGGTTGTCTGCGAACCAGGAAGCAGACCCTCACTAGATACTGAATCTGCCAGTGCCCTGACCTTGCACTCCTCAGCCTCCACAGCTGTAAGAAATAAACTCTTCTTTATAAGCCTCCCAGCCCATGGTATTCTGTTATGGCAGCCCAAACGGGCTAAGACACTCCCCCTGAACCTCCTCCTTGCTTCTAAACTTTTACAGATGCTGCCCCTCTACCTGGATATCCTAACCTTTCCCTCCACCGGCCACTCCAGCTGTCCCTAGACTCCATCATGACACCGCCTCCTTTGGGAAGCCTTTCCTCCTCTCTCCCTCAAGGGCTCACTATCTTCCCTCAGTTCTTCAAACTGTCCTCTAACATTGACCATCGCAAAGGCTCCAGCCTGTGAGCCACCTGAGGACAGGGACATTGGTGCCTGGGTACTGGTAGTCATTTAGTTTGCTAAAGAATGAATTATTGATTGAATTTTTAAAAAGGCTTGTCTCTGAGCCAACTACTGCTAAGTAGTGTTTCTAAGAGGTGACACATACTTAAGTAGAAAAATGGAAAGAGTGTTGCCCAGGAAAGGAGGGCTGCCGCTCTTCTCTTCTGAAATCTGCAGCTCCTCCCTCTCCACTGGAAAGAAGCCCACCACACAGGGGATCTTGAATTATTAAGTGGAGAGAGCAGGAAGCACCAATTTGGGAAGTACACTAGGCTAAGCAATTAAAGTAATTTATCACTTGAGAGTCTATTTCAGGAGGGTAAGGTACTCATTTTCTTTATCACAACTAATGCATTTGATGTTTCATGCAAAAATGAGGTCAAAGAGTTTTTAAAGATTATCTTAGAATAATAAAATCTATTCAAATAGTTTTAAAGGAGATCAAAATAACAGGCAAAGAAAGCTGATCTCTGGCTGGACATGCTGGTACACACCTGTAATCCCAATATTTGGGAGGCTGAGAGACAGGAGGATTACAGGTTCAAGGCCAGTTTCAGAAACTGTTTCAAATTAAAAAATTTAAATTAGGGGATAGAAGTATAGCACCCAGAGGCATTCTACCTCTGAGTTACACCTCCAGCCCTGTGTTATTTTTATTTTGAAACAGGGTTTCACTAAATTGTGGAGGGCCTCACTAAGTTGCTGAGGCTGACTATGAACCTGCAATCCTCCTGTTTCAGTCTCCCAAGTACTGGGATTACAAAGCATGCACCACTATGCCCAGCTTGATTCCTGAGGTTTTAATGAAGATCTCTCTCACTAGAACCTAACATTATGCCAGGCCCATGGTGGAAATAAATATTAATATGTGGAAAACTGCAAACCATGGCAAACTACCTCAATAGTTTGGCTTTTGAGTCATGAGGAGGCCTTTCTCTGAGTGGAGCTACATCTTTGTGGTCTTTTGCTTATACTCTGAATACTTGATAGAGGGTAGAGTAGCTTGTGATAAACTTCTGTGATTTCACCAAGTTTTAGATTAGGCCTTCCCAACAGGAGCCCTCACCAGAGTTAAAACTGAGTCGGGAAGAAAAATGAGAAGGGGAACATATCAGTCGAGTTGTAGGCAGGGAGCCTGTCCTGGCTTTCACAACAGATCTTCTTGGATAAGTCATTTTATGAGAGCACTTCATTTCCCCAATCACTGAAACTACATAGAAAGCTAAGCTCCGGGTTTCCGGGTTGGAAGTGTGGCTCAGTGATAGAGTACTTGCCTAGCATGTGCAAGGCTCAGGGTTGGATCCCTAGCACTGTTTAAAAAAAAAAAATTCAAGCTCAAAATCTTGCAATTATGGCCAACCTAGATGCCAATTTGAATTCACTGCTCTAATGTCTATATTATTTTTTTTCAGTACTGGGGATGGAACCCAGGGGCATTCTACCTCCGAGCTACACCCCCAGTCCTATATTTTATTTTTTTATTCTATATTTTGAAACAGGGTCTCACTAAGTTGCAGAGGGCCTAAGTAGCTGAGGCTGGTCGTGAACCCAGATCCTCCAGTCTCAGCATCCCAAGTACTAGGATTACAAGTGTGCGCCACCACACCCAGCTTTAATGTCTATATTCTTATGATGAATATGTTATGAGGAGGTATTTATCCAATAATACCCTGAAAGCTTCTCTGAGGGGTTGGAAGAATCTTAAGGCATCACTGATGTCCACGAGGGGGCAGTATGTCACACTGAAGAGGCCATAGTGTATTAAAACCAATTTCATTTGAAGAATGTGATCCCATCTCTCAGACATCCCTTTATAGCAACTTCCCTGCACTGGCTCTAACTTGAGCATCCAGTAGAACAAGGGTGATAAGAAAAAAACTGTCTTCTTCATCTTTAGGAATAGCATTTGTAATGCAAGTGGGACATAAGTGTATAGATTTCAAATGCAAGAAAAGCCACTTTATAGCTGAGTGTGCTTATTTGAACAGACTGCACAGCTTCAGAAGTATGTGATGTTCCATAAAAATGAGAGCCTTTCACTGCTTTGCTTTTTGGAAAATTATACCTGATGTAGAGTATTTAAAAAGAAAACAAAAACAAAAAACAAAACAAACAACAACAAAACACTGAAACCCCAGATCATTAAATAATCAGCTTATCAAGTTAAACACAGTAGGTGGCATTTCCTCTCTACCTCTATGAGTACAGATATGAACCAGGAGCTCAATACTGTTAGCATTTAACAAGAGCTCAAAGAAAATCCATATGCAAAATACTTCCCAACGTATTGAAGTCAGTTCCCTATGCTGGGCCCTGCTTCCACAGACACACATTTCATGGGTGGTTGCTGGGATCAGAAGAGGGCAAGGGGGAGAGGAGTCTGAGGGATGGGTATCAGAGATTCACCAGGAGGCATTGGGGGAAGGGGGGGTCTTTCCTCCATTTGGATTTAGATCTCTCAGGAAAGTCTCTTCAACATTTCCCCAAGAGAAATGTTGGCTAAAGGCTTGGGAACCTTAAGAAACAAGGGACTGTTCTTCCTTCTGCTATTAGAGACAAAGACTATTAGGAAAATTGGGAATGCTATTTTGAACGTTTTACTACATCTCAATCAAGACCTTCCCTCCCACCTGCATATTTCTTCCTCAACTTTTTATGTATGTATGTATTTATTGGTTGTTTATTTGTTTGTTTGTTTGTTTGTTTATAGTACTCGGCATGGAACCCAGAGGTGCTCTATCTCTGAACTACAACTCCAGCCCTATTTTACTTATTATTTTGAAACAAGGTTTCATTAAATTGCTCAGGCTAGCCTCAAACCTACAGTCCTCCTGTCTCAGCCTCCCAAGTACTTGGATTACAGGCATGTTCCACCGTGCCTATTTATTCCTCAAATTAGCCCCTGAATAGACACAAGTAAAAAATAAAAGCTAACCTCCAAAAAGTGTTTTTCTAATTGAAAAGTAAATTCAAGAAATAAAATTATCCATAGAAAAGTCTACATATAACCCAAGCAAATGCCTAAGCACTTGGAAGTTTACGATCTATAAAATTACAATCCTTCCCTACCAGGGTACCACCTGCCAACTCTCCCACCCCTCTGTCACTCACATCCACCGCCTGCTCCCCACCCCATGTTAGCTGGGGGCTGGTGAAGAAAGACTTGGTGAGGGAGGGCAGTTGATGAACTTCTACCAGAGAGCATAGTGCTATAAAAGCCCACACAAGCAGAACAAAAGACACTGATGTGTGGGGGTTGGGAATTTTGCTGAACCAAAAACTTTCTGACCAGAATACATATTTTCTGAGCCACTTCAGAAATCTAAGAGTCATAGCCAACTACTAATTAAAACTTAAGACCTTCCAGCTTTCCAGGCAGAGGACTGTATGATAGCACTCTGCATTAATGAGCCCATCTATCAAAAGAGGTGTGGATAGCACCTTAAAAACCCAGTCAGAAGGCATGAGGGTCAGGGTGGCCCTGCATGGGTCTTTCATTTCCCCCATCACCATAGAGCTGGGGTTATCTCTGTCCCACAGCCTCTTCCCAGAGGCCAAGCCAGTCATACTCAGTGACACGTGTAGGTCCTTGCTGTGCCTCCCACACTGAGAGGGAGCCCAGCACCCCAGCAGTTCTCTTCCAGCATTATATAGAAAGGACCAGTTCCTTCCACAGTGCTGAGTCTGGGGTCTTCCACACTCATCTGCACCCCAGTCTCCACCCTCTCCCCAGTCCCCTCCTTGCTCATCCCTCTGTCCCCTCTGTAGAGAGGGGAGGTGACCTGGAGCTCAGGCCAGCTCCAAGACAAACTAAGCAGGAATCAAAAGTCAGAAAAGGAGAAGCAAAATGGGGGGCCACTTAAAACCTGAGAGACAGGAAGGGCAAGATTTCCATTTAGAAAGCAAGTAGGATGAGCTGGGCCCAGTGGTACACGCCTGTAATCCCAGTACTTGGAAGACTGAGACAGGAGGATCTCAGGTTTAAGGCCAGCTTCAGCAACTTAGAGAGACCCTGTTTCAAAATTAAAAAAAAAAAGAGCTGGGAGTGCAGTTCAGAGGCAGAATGCACCTGGGTTCAATCCCAATATCAAGAACAATGAAAGAAAGAACTAAAGGGAAAAAAATGTATAAAATGTAGAGATAAATAGGAATAATCTACAATCAGTCCCACACAGAGTGTTATCTCTCAGTGGGAGGGAGGGAATTAGTAAAAGCTACTGACAACTAATGTCAAACAAGTAGGCTTAACAATTCTTAACTAAATCTTTGGGAGAAGATAAAGTTTACAGAAATGACAGAGAAACTTTTACTTGTCTATAGGAATATAGAAAAGGGGGCAGAATGACCAGGAAAAAAAATGATGAAAGAAACAGTCCACATGACAAGGGAGTTTGCAAAGCCAGAAGAGCCAGACCTTTGTAAGTGACCTGGTATCACAGCCAGCTCAAGGTCACAGTGAGCAGGACAGGGAAACTCATCAACACACCTGTGTGAGCTTCGAACTTGGGATGAAGAAGCTGCAGAAGCTGTGCGCTTTGCTTCTGAACACAGAGCACTCATATTCACTAAGGAAAACTGACAATAAACCCACAAAGACCACACTGCCTAGTTCACTGAGGAATTCTCATTGTGTGTGTGTGTGTGTGTGTGTGTGTGTGTGTGTGTTACTGGCTACTGAACTCAGGGGCAGTCTACCTCTGAGCTACACCCCCAGCCTATTTTATTTTGAAACAGGGTCTCACAAAGTTGCTGAGGCTGGCCTCAAACTGGCAATCCTCCTGTCTTAGCCTCCCAAGTATTGGGATTACAGGCATGAGACAATGCACCTGGCTACTAGCTGGTTCTCTAGGAAACCTTTGTCCACCCCTGGTCTAGATATTATTGTGTTTATAACAATCCTAACTTTGACCTAAGTCTGTGAGAATTCTCATCCCAAACTGCGAAGGGAAAGAGGGGAGGAACACCTGAAGGATGGAACAGACCTTGGGCTGGGGAGAAGGGATGGGGACACGGGTCTGTGGGGCACTCACCAGTAGAAGTGCTCCTCCACCATCTTGGTCACCGCTCGAGACACAGCTCTTTCGTGGGGGCCCAGATTTTTGTTTAAATTCACTCCAAGTTTCTCTTCCAGAAAGTCAATTATGAATTCTGTGCCAGAAACTTTTTCATGATTATATTCAATCCAAGGCATTTTCCCTTGAGCAGAGAGTTTTCCACCAAAATAGTTCTAAACAGAGTGTATTTTTAAAAAGAGAAAAACAATGTTGTTATTTAAATTTCACTGTATGAGTCAAGAAAAAAAAAACATTCTAACCCTATTTGTGATAGTGATTGTACTATTCAAATGACCAAATTCAACACAGAAACTCTGTAAAACAATAGATGGTTACTCTAGGGCGGGAAAAAAAAAAAAAAAAATGCTTTTTACCTCAGACTAATATACCGTTACTCTTATAGATTCTATCATGGTCTTTGGACTTTGGCTTGTTAGGGGGAAAAAAGATCCCCCCCGGGGGGGGGGGGTAAGTAATGAGAGGGTTTGAAATGCTTGAGCTGATTCTGGTAATAGTCAATGTAGCCATATTTATAAGCTATCCAAAAATGCAAAAAGTAAAAACAAGCCATAGGAGGCGTGCACTGAAATCCAGTGTCCTGCACTTGGATAATGCTCAGTGCCACTACATTGCAAACAAGTAGTCCCCCGGATGGCAACATTTATGTATAAAAAAGTGTGTTCAACAGACTCAACTACAGGACTCTTAAAACACCCCAGCCTGGACCTACGGTTGAGAATCTTAGGGATGGTGCCCAGAAATCTGTGTTAACAGGCTCACCTTTGATTTGTGCACTTCTAGAAGCTTAAAGAAACTCAGAAGACTGAGATCTCAGAATGGGGCCAGGGGGTGGGGGGGAGTCCCACACTTTATGATGCTTAAAAATCACAAAATGATACATGTTGTCTGCTGTATAAAAAGCCAAGGTCATAACCACATTGATGGAGAGGATTCTGTGGTAATAAACTCATGTATTCAGTCATTTTTCTCAATAAATCTAGATTATTCAGACCCCAAAGTGGATTCTTAAAACTGAATCAATTTTTTGGAACTCTACATGGCCTAAATTAATTGGAATATTACAAATTCTTCCTCATATTTCATACAAATAGATAGTATAGACACTGTTGGATGAAGGCAAATATTGGCTTCTAGGGAGGAACTGGTACTCTCACACAGTGCTGGTGGGAATATTACATGATACAATGGTTACTTGGAAATCATCTAACAGTTTTTATAAAGCTAAAATACACCTGCCTCATAATCAAACCACTTCACTCCGAAGCATTTACCCAACAGACAAGAAAGCCTGTGTCATGCCAAGACTTATACATAGAAACAAGAAAAAACTCAAATTCCCATTGAGAAGTAAATGAATAAACAATGCTAACATATCCTTACAATGGAACGCTACTCAGTGCAAGAAAAGGAATGAACTATTGATGCATACAACAACACAAACTAATCATAAAACAATTTTGCCGAATAAAATTAGCCAGATAAAGATTCCATTTTTAGAAAACTCCAGAAACTGCAAACTACAGTGACAGAAAGCCACCAGTGGTTTCTAGGGACAATATGGGACAGGTGGGAGCAAAAAAAGGCATTTCAAAGGGGCACAAAGAGAGCCGGGCGTGGTGGCGCACGCTTGTAATCCCAGCATTCGGGAGGCTGAGACCGGAGGATCCGGGTTCGCGGCCAGCCTCAGCTACCTAGTGAGGCCCTCCGCAACTTAGTGAGACTCGGTTTCAAAATAAAGAATAAAAAATAGGGCTTGGGGGTATAGCTCGGAGGTAGAATGCCCCTGAGTTCAATCCCCAGTACCACAAAAAAAAAAAAAAAAAAAACAAAGAGGCACAAAGAAATTTTGGAGGACGCTGGATAGATGAATTCACTATTATGATTGTGGTGACAGTTTCATGAGTACTTACCTATGTCAACACTTATCAAATTATACACTTGAAATATGTGCCATTTGTTGCATGTTAGTTCTATCTCAATAAAGTTGTTTAAAAACAAAATAAGACAGTGAAGCATGGTGGTGCACACCTGTAATCTAGTACTTGGGGGGATAAGACAGAGGACTGCAGGTTCAAGGACAGCCTCAGCAATGTATCAAGACTCTTAACAACCTAATAAGACCCTGTTTCAAAACAAAAAAAAATACAAAGGGCTAGGGGTGTCACTCCGAGGGAGAATGCCCCTGGGTTCAATCCGCAGTACCCCCCACTACCGACCCACACACATGATAGCATTAGACAATTTGGGGAAGGGCAGTTTGGGGGCTATTGGGAATTGATCCCAGGGCCTCACACATGCTAGGCAAGTGCTCATTCTCTATGCTAAATCCCCAGCTCTTTTTATTTTATTTTTGAAACAAGGTCTCACTAAATTGCCCAGGCTGCCCTTGAACTTGGGATCCTTCTGCCCCAGGCTCCAGAGTAGCTGCCTGGTGTGCACCACCACACCAGGCAGCAAACTTTTTATACAGCAGGCCAGGGAGTAAATATTTCAGGCAGGACCTGTGGTCTCTATTAGAACAGAGGAGCAGCCATGGGCTGGGTACAATAAGAAGTTACTGAGGACACTGGAATGTGAATTTCATATAATATAAAACACTATCCTTTGGGGGTTTTCCCCAACTATCTAAAGCTATAGAAATTCATCTTTGCTCACAGACCTGATTTGGCCTGCAGGCTATCACTTGCCAAGCCCTGCTCTGAAGACAACAGTTACTCTCTGACCTCCAAGAGAAACAAAATTAAAATTAAGGAAACACTTTGATTAGGCTCTAGACAAGAGACCTCTTTGTAAAGGTGTATTATGACAGGAAATCAGGACCCATTCTAGAAGATTGCTGGCCAAATCTCACTCCCCCAACCGTGTATGTGTGGGGGCAGTACTGGGGCAATCCCCAGGGGTGTTATACCTTAGCTACATCCCCAGCCCTGTTTTATTAATTATGAAACATGGTCTCATTAAGTTGCAGAGGGCCTCGCTAAATAGCTGAGGCTGACTGTGAACCTGCAATCCTCCTGTCTCAGCCTCCCAAATACTGGGATTACAGATGTGGGCCACCATACATGGCGTCAAATCCCTTTTTTAAGTTTGAAGACCCAAAATTTGCAGAGATGGAAAAAATTGCTTTTTATAGGAAACCACTGGGATTAGCAAATATAACTACTATTCAAGTTGTTTGCCTAAATCACATCAAGATTTGTCTTTTGTTTTATTTTGTGGTACCAGGGATTGAACCCCGGGGCATTCTACCTCCAAGGCACAACCCAGCCCCTTTTAAAAAAAAAAAAAGAAAGAAAGAAACAGGGTCTCAGGTTGCTGAGAGTCTCGCCACATTGTTGAGACTGATCTTGAATCTGTGATCCTCCTGTCTCAGCCTCCCAAGTACTGGTATTAGAGGTGTGTGCCACCACACCTGGCTCACACCAAGATTTGTGTGTGCCTTTCCGAAAAGACAAAGAAAACATCTTACCACAAGGGATAAAAAATAGATGATTGCAAAACGTCTAGGACCTGTGCTCCTTGCATATTGTGTACAGTGTGTACTGAAGCACACCTAGCCACTGAATTGACCTCAAGTGAGATAACAGGCTTATGACTGGATTTCATGCCCCTTAAGGACAGTTGTCCATGTGTGCCCACAGGACTGAGCTTGGACTATAATGAAGGGCCCTGGACTTCTCAGACTGGTGGGTAATATCACCTTTTTGGAAGACTGAAAAGCAGGTACTAGCTAAATGTTCTTTACCACTGGCTTTGGTAGAGGTTAACGGGGATTTAACTGGTATCTGCTTCCTGATGTCTTGATACTTTATCTCACTGCTTATTACAAAGAATGAAGGTGGGCCTAGCCTATGAAAGGATATTAACTACCAGGGCTACTATTAGCCATATTGCCTATGTGCAATTTAGAAAATGGAACCTCCTCTGAGTAGATGCAATCCATGCCAAGATTCACATCGTGGAAAGTAGAACAGGGTTGAGATTGGAACCCCAACCTCTGGCCAGGCACTACTGTGCAATAAGCAAGCTACGCCACCAAACAAGGCAGCCCTGGACATTAACTTTAATGCTAGCCAGTACAAATGTCAACTACCTGTAAAAGTTATAGTACGTCTGACATTCTTATAATTTGTATACTAAAGATGTAAATTTATCATAAAATACAGCCTCTGTTGCATATTTCTCTTGATGCCACCCATATCTTCCTAACACCTCCCCTTCTAGACTCTTACTGTTCTCACACAAATCCTGTCCTCCACAATGTCACAACAGCACCATGAGAAGGAACTCTATGCAGTGGAAACGAGATATAAAGACTCTGCTGTGCAAAATTATCCAATCACCTTAACAAATCTAGTCTAGCCTTCTCGCACAGCAATCTGCATGTCAGCATCTAGCCACTGCTTACCCTCCACCTCCCTGGGTCTCAGTCCCTCTGTCTCCTGGTCCAGCTGCTCACACTCAGCCAGATCATTCTGTCCACTCTTCACCTCTCATGGGCATTCCTGCCCCATCCTCTGCAAAGGCCTACCCATCCTAAAACATGCAGTCCAAATATCACTCTGCTAGGAAATATTTTCCTAGGGTGCAACCATTATCTGCTCTTCCTGCGTGTTCCCACTGTAGAGTGTATACTTTCCTCCTCTGGAGAAAAACTGTTTTCATATCTGCCCTTAGACCTCACTCTCTCCTCGATACTTGGTACAGGTTTATCTTGGCTTTTTTTTTTTTTTCTTTCTTTCTTTCTTTTTTTGGTATTAGAAATTGAACCCAGGGGCATTCTACCTCTGAACTAGACCCCCAGCTCTTTTTATTTATTTTTTTTTTTATTTTGAAACAAGATCTTGCTAAATTGCTGAGGGTCTTGCTAAGTTGCTGAAGTTGGTCTTGAACCTGCAGTCCTCCTTTCTCAGCCTCTCAAATACTGGGATTACAGGTTTATCTTGACCACTTTCTAAAATAGGAGTACAGAGTAGGGATGGTAATGCACACCTGTAATTACAGTACTTAGGAGGCTAAGACAAGAGGACTGCAGGTTCAACGGTAGCCTCAGCAGCATAGTGAGACTCTCAGCAACCTAGTGAGACCCTGTTTCCAAACAAAAAATAAAAGAGACAGGGGTATAACTCAGAGATAGAGTCTCCTGGGGTTCAATCCCCACTGTAAAACATACACACACACACACACACACACACACACACACACACACACACACACTCACAAGTACAGGAATAAAAATTAATAACCAACTTTTTTTTTTAACCCAGGAGCAGGAGTGTTCTACCTTGGAGCTATACCCTCAGCCCTTCCTATTTTTTATTTTGACACAGGGTCTCTTTAAATTGCTAAGACCTGTAATCCTCCTGTCTCAGCCTCCCACACACTGGGATTAGAGGCACATGCCACCACACCTAGCTAATGATCAACTTTAATTGAAATGAAAGCTCTAGCATATCTGCATGATCAGAAATGTTATTTTGCTTACTAGCTTAAAAAAAAGCAGGAGGCCAGCCATGGTGGCACATGCCTATAATCACAGTACTTTAGACTCTCATCAACCTAGTGAGATTCCGTTTCAAAAATAAAAATAAAAAATGGCTGGGGGAGGGCCGGGCGTGGTGGCGACACTTGTAATCCCAGCATTCAGGAGGCTAAGACTGGAGGATCCGGGTTCGCAGCCAGCCTCAGCTACCTAGTGAGGCACTCCGCAACTTAGTGAGACTCGGTTTCAAAATGAAGAATAAAAAAAATATAGGGCTGGGGGTGTAGCTCGGAGGTAGAATGCCCCTGAGTTCAATCCCCAGCACCGCAAAAAAAAAAAAAAAAATGGCTGGGGGAGCACCTTGGAAGTAGAATGTCCCTAGGTTCAATCCCCAGTTCTACACACACACACACACACACACACACACACACACACACACACACACCACACAAAGGCAAGAGACATTTTAAAGGCAGTGTAAGTATACCTAAATAAAAATGAGATGAATTTTTAAAAAACACTAAAAAAAAGAAACACACATAAATATTCCAAGTAATTAGCAAGACTATGGGTAAGATAAAAGTTTCCTGTGCATTTCAGCTTATCTGAGTGTGCGTATATTATTTATGAGATAAAAAATATATACACTTTTAGTAATGCTTAATTTTCCTTAACTTTCTTAAATATATTAAAGAACTCCTGGTTTGTTGTTATTTAGCAATTGGAGCCTGACTAGTCCACTAACAGCAATTTCTGAAAGTAATTTATTCCAAGCTGATGTTTCCCCCTGCTGTGTCCCAAGGGAGAAAGAGGCAGATAAATGTCCACTATATTACTAGCACAATAGCAAAAGCCATAGGCTTTGGATTTTAAACTGTGGTTCCATCATTTATTCATTGTATGGCACTGGACCTCCCTGGGTCTCCCTTGATCCACCTGGGACCTCAATTCCTCATCTATAGAATGAAGAGAATAACAGCTGCTAGGATTAGATGAGAAAAACACGTTTGACAGAATACCTTCATCTGATATATTAACAACACCACTTTGCGATGAAGAACTCAAGACCCTCAGAGATATTTCAGTCTTGGGGTTCTGGCTTCCTATACTGGGCCTCAACTTTTCAGTTAATTGCTCCTCATGACATTCCATATATGAAACATCTATATGAACTCACATGAAACATCTTTCATTGGCTAAGTCTGAAATAATTTGAGCACCTTTCAAGGATTATAAAACCCATACATCCCACCTTGCATTGCAGTTTTGTAGAAAGAATGCTCTTATTTTAGGGAGATGCATGCTGAAGTATTGTGAGCTGGAATGTCACAATTTCTGCAATGTACTTTCAATGACTTATCCATCCCAAAGTCCATAAATATATACATAAAGAGAAGTAAAGCAGAGGAGGCAGCCATTGGTGGTACTCTGTATTATTTTTGCTTTTGTTTTAGTTTTATGGGGTTTTGTTGGTGGTGGTGGTGGTTTTTTGTTTGTTCATTTGTTTGTTTATTTGGTTGGTTGGTTGGTTGGTTGGTTGGTTGGTTTTTGGTACTAGAGATTGATCCGAGGGGCATTCTGCCTCCAAGCTATACCTTCATCCCTTTTTATTTCTTATTTTAAAACAGGGTCTTGCTAAGGCCTTGCTAACTTGCAGAGGCTGGCCTCAAATCTGCAATCCTCATACCTCAATCTCCCAAGGAAGGAGACTACAGGTCTGTGTCACCATGTCTAGCTTGTACTGTCCTTTCAACTTCTCTGAGGCTGAGAACATTTTCAAACCAAAAAGCTTTGGGGAGGGGGGTCAGCAAATAAATAGAACTTCAAAAGGGCCAGTGCGAAGAATTCCACAGGGGACTTTTCTTTCTGCTTTCTCTTATTTAAGAAATTATTTCATGAAATACATGCTTTGTAACAACCAGTTACATTAAGTGATACAGGTGTTTTTATGCATGTCTAGAAAAATGTATGGAAGGATAGTCAGAAATACCATTTATGATAATCTTTGTTAATAGGATATCAGATAATTTTTACTTACTACTTGCAGTTTTTAATATTGTTTCAAATTCAGACTAGATTACAGGCATGGTGGTGCTCACCTGTAATCCCAGTACTCGGGAGGATGAGACAGGAGAATCACAGGTTTGAGGCTAGCCTCAGCAACTTAGCAAGACCCTATTTCAAAATAAAAATTAAAAAAGCTGGGGCTATAGCTGAAAGACAAATGCCCCTGGGTTCACCATATGCTATCCATATGTAATAAAAAAAATGAGTGAAGCTATTTTGAGGGTTTGGGGTCGGTTTGGTTTTTACTGTTTCATTTGGCAGTACAAGCTTTTTACCATTGAGCTACATCCCCAGCCATAACTTTTTTTTAATTAACCACCTCTCCCTGTATATTTTTTCATTTTCCTACAAAATAAAATTATTACAAAATAACAGTTTCTTTAATTGAACTAACATTTATACTTTCACTTAATTTTATATTATACCTATTATGTGTCTATTCTATTGGGGGCTTTACAAAAACTGTTGTGATTTCCTACCAATTGTCATCAAATATTCATTCCCGTCCTGCTTAGGTTAAAAACATTAAAAAGCTTAAAATATACAGTTGTGGGCTTAGGCACATGGCATTTTAATTTTTCTTGAAGATCATAGGGAAAAGAAGAGTCAGAGGATGGGGCCGCAGGTCCATGACAACCCCTCTGTAACTAAGAGTCCAGTAGCGGCCCCAGCACTCCCCAGTCTCCACTGAGGCTCAGCTGCACTCTCACAAACCCGGCTGACAGTTCACAGTGCGGGGGACCTGGGCAGGCACAGCACATCCCCGTCCATGCCACACAACCAGTGCAGCTTTTATTTGAAATAGGGTCTTGCTAGGTTACCCTGCACTAGCCTCAAACCTGCAACCTTCCTTTCTCGGCCTCCCACGTACTGGGATTATAGGTGCCTGGCTTAAAGACATGCTTAATAAGAAATAATAATTTTGGAAGGATAAGCACACCCCTTCTCCAGACCTCCATACTGGGCTTCAGATTTCACGGTGGGGACAGGTGCCCTGCTGCTCCATTTACACTCACTAAAAGCAGCTGCTCTGAAGCAGGAACAAATGTAGTTTGACCACAGATAAAGACAGGTCTGTAAGCAGTCAGCACTTGATGGTTTGAAGGAGGGAGAGGAAAAAGCAGAACAGCCCAGCAGCTGCTGCATCCACTGCAAACCGCAAGAGTACTTCATCAGTGGTGGGAGAGCCCAAAAGATCTTGAAAGCAACTACTGGCGCAGTGCATAAGATCCACCTCTGGGACCCTAATCGCCCCAGCGCTGTCGTGACTAAGTGAAGTGATCCAGTCAGGAGTGATGACAGGAGGGATGGGAGCTGCGGGGTAGCAATCTCTTCCCTCAATTCAAGTCCCTCAGTGACACATGTCTTCAAGTGCTGACTGCCAACTCCAAGCTAAACAATGATCCTTGAAATCTGATCCAGTGTATTTCGATGATTAGGGCCTTGTTTGTTTTACTGGGATTTTCTCCTCCATTGCCAGCTTAGCAAATCCTGCATACATAGTCTCACTGCTTCTCCCTCAATCCATCCTTGCACTCCATTTCCTAGTCCTACAGTCCCTCTTTCAGTTCCCAAACATCCCATGTTCTCCCTGATCCCCCATCCGATGAGCAGATTGGGCACTCCCCTGCCATGTTCCCAGAGGAGCTCCATCACAGCACTTGGCAAACTGAAAGTGTGCAGCTTGTCTTGTCCCAGCACTGCCTTGGAGCATCACCGCCAGTCCCAGCCCCTCTTCTGTGCTGGCTCAGAAAGCATAGGCCACAGGGAGTCAGGAGTTAGAGGATGACATCCTTTTGGGGACAACCTGCTGGATTTCCATTACAACCCAAGAAGACCAGCTCCTCCCAGTGCTGCCACTCTGTAAGAGTGGTGTGGAGGCAGGGCAACAAACCAAAAGGAACACAGTGTTTTGGTGATGCCCAGAGCTCACTTTCTTCCTTTCTTTTTTTTTTTTTTTTTTTTGTACTAGGGATTGAACTCAGAGATGTTTACATCAGAACTACACCCCCAGCCCTTTTTATTTATTTATTTTTTTTATTTTGAAACAAGGTCTCACTAAGCTGTTGAGGCTGGCCTTATACGTGTGATCCTCCTGTCTCAGCCTCCCAAGTACTAGGATTACAGGCATGCACCACCACACCTGGCTACCCACTTCCTTTTCTTTAATTTCCTGAAAGGCACACAACCAATAGCCTGGGCTTCAGCCCTTGCCCAATACAAAGTTTTAGGCAGGGAAGCTGGCATCCCTGGTAAAAGGAGCTCTCAAACCAAAACTTATAAATGACCAGAAAGGATATATAAAGATCCACACCGAGGCACATTATAATGAAACTAAAGAACATTAAGATATTAAAAGCAAGCATGGCAAAGCGGCACAAGCCTGTAATCCCAATACTTGGGAGGCTGAATGAGACAAGAGGATCGTTAAGTTTGAGGCCAGTGCTCAATAACTTAGACTCTGTCTCAAAAATAGGGCTGGGCCGGGCGTGGTGGCACATGCTTGTAATCCCAGCATTTGGGAGGCTGAGACTGGAGGATCCAGGTTCTCAGTCAGCCTCAGCTGCTTAGTGAGGCCCTCCACAACATAGTGAGACCCTGTTTCAAAATAAAGAATAAAAAATAGGGCTGGGACTATAGCTTGGAGGTAGAATGCCCTCAGATTCCATGACCAGTACCGCAAAAAAAAAAAAATAGGGCTGGGAGTGTAGCTCTGAGGTATAATGCACTTGAGTTCCATTCTCAGTACCATTTAAAAAAAAAAAAAAAAAGTAATAATATTAAAAGCAAATTCTAAAAGAATCTGCCCCATAAAGGCTCATTCTGAAAAAAAAAATTCATCAAGGAAGTACTCAAATAAAAAGGTAAAGTCAAGCCGGGCGTGGTGGCCCACACTTGTAATCCCAGTACTTGGGAGGCTGAGACCAGAGGATCCAGGTTCGCGGCCAGCCTCAGCTACTTAGTGAGGCTCTCTGAAACTTAATGAGACCCTGTTTCCAAATAATGAATAAAAAATAGGGCTGGGGCTGTACCTCGGAGGCAGAATGCCCCTGGGCTCAACCCCCAGTGCCACAAAAAAAAAAAAAAACGTAAGTCCAGGTGTGGTGGCCCACACCTATAATCCCAGTACTTGGGAGCTAAACAGGAGGATCACAGGTTCAAGACCAGTCTCAGCAACTTACTGAGCACCTCAAAAATTTAGTGAGACCCTGTTTCAAAATAATAAATAAAATAAAATAGGGTTGGGGTGTAGCTCAAAGGTAGAATGCCCCTGGGTTCAATCCCTAGTATCACAATAAATAAATAAATAAATAAAGATTAAAAATAAAAAGGTGGTTGTGGTGGCACACCCTTATAATCCCAGTACTTAGAAGGCTGAGACAGGAGGATCTCAGGTTCACAGCTAGCCTCAGCTACTTAGTAAGGCCTTCCACAACTTAGTAAGACCCTGTTTCATAATAAAGAATAAAAAAAAAAAAATAGGGCTGGGGGTATAGCTCAGAGGTAGAATGCCTCTGGGTTCAATCCCCAGTACCACACACATACAAAAAAAAAAAAAAAAGGTAAAAAAATCTTACAGGATGAAATATGTGGGAAATAAAACTAGTCAAATAACTTAGTAAAGTTTGTTTTGTCTAAGAAGAACAAAAATGGTAAAGGTTGCCAAAATTTCAGAATTAAAATGTTAAACCAAGCCGGGTATGGTGGTGCACACTTGTAATCCCAGTACTTGGGAGGCTGAGACTGGCGGATCCAGGTTTGTGGCCAGCCTCAGCTACTTAGTGAGGCCCTCCACAACTTAGTGAGATCCTGTTTCAAAATAAAGAATAAGAAATAGGACTGGTCGGGAGGCTGAGACTGGAGGATCCGGGTTCGCGACCAGCCTCAGCTACCTAGTGAGGCACTCCATAAGTTAGTGAGACCCGGTTTCAAAATAAAAAATAGGGCTGGGGGTATAGCTCGGAGGTAGAACGCCCCTGAGTTCAATCCCTAGTACCGCAAAAAAAAAAAAAAAAAAAAAGAAATAGAACTGGGAGTGTAGCTCGGAGGTAGAATGTTCCTTGGTTCAATCCCTAGTACCACAAAAAAAAAAAAAAAAGTAAACCACAGCAACACAACTGGATGAGGGTTGAGAAGAAACTCAAAGTACATGTGAACTGCTGACTTGTTTGTGTTACTGCGGAATAAATTCAGACTTACTACATGAATAGGAGTAAATACACACAAATTTGGGTCTTCAGAACAATCGCTACACACAGAACAGAATTTGTTTTAAAGGACAAGAAAAAATTATCTACTATTAGAAAGCAGGAAATGAGAAAGCAAAAAAAAAAAAAGGTATAGTAGGGAGAAAAATATTAAATAAGATGTTAGAAATAAGTCCTAATAAGCTGGGTGTGGTGGTACACGCTTGTAATCCCAGTACTTGGGAGGCTGAGACAGGAGGACCACAGGTTTGTAACCAGCCTCAGCTACTTAGTGAGACCCTCTACAACTTAGTGAGACCCTGTTTCAAAATAAAGAATAAAAAATAGGACTGGAGGTATAGCTCGGAGGTAGAATGTCCCTGAGTTCAATCCCTAGTTAGTACCTCAAAAAAAAAAAAAAAAAAAAGAATCAGGATACAAGAAGGACTTCCGATAAAGGAGGGGAGAAATGGGGCGGGGGGGAGGGGTGTTAAGGAGGGGAGAGTGGTGGTAGCGAGGAGGGAGAATTAATGAAGGAAATACTTCCATTGATGCTATGTATATATATGAAATTATCAATGTCAATCTCAATATCACGTACAGGGAAGGGGAGAGAGGGAGTAGAGTGAGATCCGAGGAAGTTTACCACGTACTATGTGTGTGTGTGTCACTATCACTCTGAACTTCACTATGATGTGAGATTACAATGCACCAATAAAAGTATATTTTAGCTGGGCATAGTTGCGCACGCTTGTAATCCCAGCATTCGGGAGGCTGAGACCAAAGGATCTCGGTTCTCGGCCAACCTCAGCTACCTAGTGAGGCACTCCACAACTTAGTGAGACTCGGTTTCAAAATAAAGAATGAAAAATAGGGCTGGGGGTATAGCTCAGAGGTAGAATGCCCCTGAGTTCAATCCCCAGTACTGCAAAAAAAAAGTATATTTTAAAAAAAAGAGTCAGATTCAAAGATATCTGTTCTCTAAAAAAAAAAAAAAAAAAAAAAAAAAAAAAAAAAAAAAAAAAAAAAAAAAAAAAAAAAAAAAAAAAAAAAGCTGAAGAATCCATCTCAATATCTAACAATACAGAATTCAATTTTTTTTAAAGATCAAAAAACAGCCAGTACTTGGGAGGCTGAGACTGGAGGACCACAGGTTCCTGGCCAGCCTCAGCTACTTAGTGAGGCCCCCTGCAACTTAGTGAGACCCTGTTTCAAAATAAAGAATAAAAAAATAGGGCTGGGGGTGTAGCTCAGAGGTGGAATGCCCCTGGGTTCAATCCCCAGTACCGCAAAAAAAATAAATAAATAAAAAATAAAATGGGACTGGGGATATAGCTCTGAAGTAGAATGTCTCTGACTTCAATTCCCAGCACCATTAAAAAGGCAGGGGGGGTGGATATGCGAAGACCTTTATACCCATAGGACGAACATGCATTTACTTATTTTCATTTTTTAATTGGTACATTATAGTCATACATCATGATAAAGTTCAGAGTGATAGAGAAACACATACACACTCACTTGGTGAGCCTCTCCCCAGCTCCTGTCCCACTCCCTCCTCCTCCCCATGCACAATGAGATTGGCATTGACAATTTTGTGTACATACATCATGCCCACTGAAGTGTTTCCTTCATCAAATCTCCCTCCCCCTACCTGCCTCTCTCCCTCCCCTCCATCACTCCATTAGGGTCTCTCCTCCCTTGTCTGAAGTCCTTTTTGTATCCCAATTTCTCCCTAGCTTCCATATATGAAGGAAAACATCTGACCCTTCATTTTTTGTGACTAATCACACTTAGAATAGTATTCTCTAGTTCCATCCATTTTCTTGCAAATGACGTAATTTTGTTCTTCTTTATGGCTGAGTAGAATTCCATTGTGTGTATGTCGGATAATTTTGTAATTCATTCATCTGTTGATAGGTGGCTAGGCTGGTTCCATAATTTGGCCATTATATTTTCATCATTTAAAAAAAATATCCACACACTAACTAAAGCCTTAATAAATTCCAAGGAATCAATATCACAGACACTATTTTCTCTGACCATAAAATTACGAACAACTATAAAAATAAAACTTGAGAGCTGGGCGTGGTGGTGCACACTTGTAATCCCAGCACTTGGGAGGCTGAAACCAGAGGATCCGGGCTCCAGCCAGCCTCAGCTACTTAGTGAGACCCTCTGCAACACAGTGAGACCCTGTTTCAAAATAAAGAATAAAAAATAGGGCTGGGGGTGTAGCTCGGTAGTAGAATACCCCTGGGTTCAATCCCCAGTACCACAAAATAAATAAATAAATAAATAAATAAATAAACAAACAAACAAACAATTGAAATATGAAAAAATTCCATAAGGCTATAACTTGGTTAAAAAGGGAAATGTAAAGTAAATTTTTAAAAATACATAGAATCATATGGCAATGAAAACCCAACATGTTGAATTTGTGAGACAGCTCAGGCATTACTCAGAGGGAAATGTATACCTTTAAGTACATTCTTCTGCTCATTCTTTAATGCTGAAGTGAGCAAGTATTTCCCTGAAAGCTACTAGAAAAGAACATAGAAAAGCTCTCACAATATATACATATACCTACCTGGTGCCTACTGGGTCCTCTAATATCAGATTCATGAAAAACAAAAGATAATGCTGTCAATAAAAAACCTAGATGAAAAATGTCATCAGGCAATGGCACTCAGCATTGTCAACAACTGCCCAGGAGGCTGTCCAAACCACTAACCAAAAAATACTCTCTTAGAGGAAAATAGAATGGTCCTGAACCCCTCAAAAACCCATTCTCTTTTGATACATCGTTAAAATGGATGTACAACCAATAGATCCAGAATCAAGTATCTATCTGACAAAGGGCTGGGCCCTACTACTTCCAGATCTCACCTCCTCTGGCATCCACTTTGTTTTTTTAAATTCTTCCCCTCCAACTAATAGTGATGTCATGAGAATAAAGCATATTTACAAACAAGTACCTGATAGGGTAAATCAGCCATCCTTAAATAGGTTTCCATTTTCAAACAGAAAGGAGATAAACTGGGGACACCATTGTTAGGTCTCGCAAACTGATGCAAAATAATAGCATCTTTGGAGTCAATCTCTTGCTGTTTCCTGTCAAAACCAAAACAGAAATAAGAACAATCTGCATGTTACATGCTCTGTTCCCTTAGTTCTTGAGAGGACCCTGCAGGGGTGTAGTCCTTGGTGAACACATGGGGCTTACCTTCCCCAGCACTCAGAGTGTAGGAATCTGGTCAAAACACAATAGGACCTTGCAAACTCTGATATTACCATAATCCCAATAGCTCAGAAAAGTAACCACAAGTCAACCTCCTCCTGTTCCCTGTAGCCTATGGGCAGAAAGAATATTTTCTGAGACAAGAGCACTTCTTCTGTGGGTAGCTATGTTTGCCTTCCAGGGACAAGTTGGATGGATAAAAATGAAATTTTGTGCTTAATATGTAACATATATGACTCCAAAGGGTTTACAGTTATTGTTCCATTGAATCTTCATAATAATCTCGTGGAGAAGGTCCTATTATCATATATATTCTGTAAATGAGGAAAGTGGGCCACAGAGGAGTCACTTGCTCAGTTACATTGCTAGTAAATAGCAGAACCTGGACCGAACCAGGTAGCCAGTGCCTAGGTTCTTGGCCACTAGACTTCACTATGAAATGGCCTCTTCATGGTTAAGGCTCAGGAATAACAGTGCAAGCTTGCTCTGCTCTGATCCGAGTCTGCAGGGACTCTGAGCTCTGAGACCCTAAGGGGCTGTGCCCTCACCTGGCCTTTTACTTGCAGTGCTATGGAACCTGAATTCTGGGCTGGCTCCCTCTCTTGTTCATCTCTCCCTCTCCCTTCCCAGGGTGCTCACATTGGTCACACAGCATACTTTTCTCTTTTCTTCTATTTCAGCCACATGTCCAACTTTTTCTTTGGCTACTCTTTGGGGTGAGGAGAACTTCCCTGGGTAGGTTTTCAATAGCCACATTGTAGAACACATGCTGGATTCCAAGCCTGGACACTTGAGGTCAAGAACAAGCCCTGCTTCCTGCTGGCTACGTCACTGCAGACCTCTCGACCTCCCTTCACCAGGAGCGTGAGGGCAGTACCAATCCTGTACTGATTATCATGTATTGATTATCATGTTTACAGAGATTACCTTATTGAGTAAGGTAGTATCTGTAAATATTGAGTGACTTTTCAAGCATTAAATAAGAGTGGTGGAATTTATTCTCATCCAGAGACATGGTCTCATCCCCTTAAGCTACAAAATCTCATCATTCCACAGAGCCCCATTCATACAGCAGCCCTTAGGAACCTTCTGGACTCGCCATCTTTCACTCCAGTCATTTTCCTGTCAGGTAAGCCTCACTCTTCCTTCTGGCTCTCCCTGAGTTTCTGGTTCCCTCACATGGACCCCACCTTAATTCTACGCCTGCTTCCACCCAAGCAAGGCCAAGCTTACTGCCATTATCACCTGGACGCTCACTGACTTCAGCACCCTGCCTTGTCAAACAAATGATCTTGAAGAAGTGCACCACCCGAGGGCCCATGGGACTTAAAGAGCTCAGAATGGCTCATTTTGAAATTATCAGTCAGGTCAAACAAATAAAAATGCTTGCTGTTTCTCTGGCATTATTCACAATAAAAATAAAGGTTTTCCATTTAGATGAAATACATACAAATTCAAATATCAAAATCAGTTCAAATATTAAAGTCAAGAACTCACTTAGACTATGTTCCTAGTTAGCATAAACCATACACTTGATAATTAACCAATTTTGTCCAGGAAAATATTCACATTGCAAAGTGGTACTTTCATGTATATTAGAGGCAAAAATTTAATAACTGAAAGGATTCATATAAACCATCTTGCTGCACTGGACAGAACAAGCTAATTCTAGTGGTTAATTTGGGGCATGTCATAAGAATAGATGCTAATTATGTGCCAACCATATGCCAGTGACTTTATATACAGCATGCCCATTAATTTATTTAATTCCAACAATAACACTATAGAGTGAGTATTATTATGGTTTAAATTTAGGACATCATACTTCACAGGAGGAAACTAAAGCTCAAAGAAGTTAACTAGCCCAAAGAACACCATCTCAGTATCAAGTCTGTAATAACGGCAGTTCCCAAGCTCTGAAATATTTCAAAGACGCCAAAAATGGGTAATTTCTCAGCTAACTTCACTAACACAGCCAGTTTGACTCAGACCACTCAAACCACCTGCCCATAACAGCTATCGGTGTCTGAGCCTTACTGAATGCCCACTCTGTTCTAAGCACTTCACGTGCGGTAACAATTAAATATGCTCTGTGAGGAAGGCTACTATTATCATGCCCATTTTACAGATGAAAAAGCTGAGTCATCAAGAGCTAACTATCATATCCAAGGTCCATGGTTGGTTAAAAGCAGAATCTGAATTTAAACCCAGACAATTTGGCTCCAGCGACCCCCCCCCAACACACACACACACACACACACACACACACACACACACACACCACGTCAGAAACCTCTCCACGGGAACAGAGGATCCAGCAGGTTCCTTCCTGGTACAGCTATATTTTATACAGTGGCCTTATAATGAGGTTTATATAAGATAAGGCCTGCAGAGTACCAACTAGCTAGTCTAGCAGGAGACCAGCTTTGACTTGCACGGCTTAGGATATCCCTGATGGCCATGCCTTCTGCTTGCTGATAATTTTTAGTTTGTGAAGCTCAGACATTAATCCATGGGCTTTTTTGAATCACTAAGTAAGTTTACCAGGACGAGCTGAGCTGGAGTGTCAAAAGTGCAAATGAGCTACTGGTAATAAAGTCCTTACTCATTTGATTTACAAAAAACAAATTTCCAAATGCCTGATTGAATTTAATATAGCTGCCAGACTATCTCGCCAAGGGAAAATAGAGGGTTGGGACAATTTTTGCTTAAAAACATGGTGGTGGATAAATCTCCAAATGTCCCAGATGAGCACCCATTCCCCTCTCCCCGAATATGCTTTTGGTTATATTCATGAAGTAGACTCCCTAAATAATTCTCACCTATCAACTTTATTTCCTACTCTGAAGACACAGCCATAGATCAAGATTAAGTAAGTCTGTGTAGCAGAAAGCCCAAACAGGGTGGGGAAGAGTGCAATTGCCAGTGAACTCAGGCGGTGGAGTCATTTCAAGGCAGAGTTTCCATCCCACATGTTGCATGTTTTGTTGTTGTTGTTGTTTTGTTTTGCCTAAACTATACAGATGATTGAAACTCTGATTTCACCTTAAGTGGAAGTCTGTATCTCATGAACTCTGAAGCCTCAGTCCTCAAGCATGCTGTCTTTTTCCTCCACCCTTTTACTCCTAGAAGCTGGCAGGAAGTCGAACCCTGCCACATGCCTGTCTTTCCTGGTTCATGCCCCACTACTCCAGATTTTCTCTTTCTATTCCTTCAACAAAATATTTCAGGATGGGCACATCCTAGAAAGCAGTAGTAAAAAGAAAAAAAAAAAAAGTGCTGGCTGTACATTCGGACACATCGTCACACTTGAATATGAACCCTGCTACTCTTACTATGTTATCCTGGGCAAACTGCTTAACCTCCCTCAGCTGCAATTTCCTTATCTGTAAAATGGAGATCAAGCCTCAAAGTGACAGTTGTCAGGGATAAATGTAATCGCACTTATATCCAGAGTCCCTACTTAGTGTTCAAAACTGGACAACTCTTTTTATTATTTGCATTACAATAGAGCTTACCAATTCAGCTTAAAGGTTTGTCAAGAAGCCAAAGTGAATAAATGAAGGTCTTAGAACTCCTTAATCCAAATATGTTGCATAATTACAATGCACCAACAAAAGTAAATTTTTTTTGTGTAAAAGTACATTTAAAAAAAAACAACAACAACAACTCTGTAATCCAAAGAAGTATCAGCATTGGGTTTGTGCTCCCCTCAATGGGGAAGGAGCCATCTGAGGGCAGAGGGTCCTCCAGAGTCCAGTGACCACACCTGCCAAGGTGTGGCCTATCCTGAAGTGAGCTCTGAGCTTCTCACTATTTCTACAAGGTCATTTAAGCTATGTTTAGATTTGGCCCTGGGAAGCCTTCACTCTCTCTATTGAGTGGAAAACTGCTGAGAAGCCAACGGGGTTCAGGATCCTCAAAGACTTTAGACTGGAATAGAATTGAGAAACAACTAGTTACCATTTAAAATACTGCACAAATGTTTCCTGTCTTCACGTGGCTTGAAACCTAACTTGAAATAGAGTTCTAAAACTAGCACAAATATGGAATAATCTTGAGAGCTAATTCACTTTCATTTTTTTTTTAACTTGGTTCAACTAGATTCAGTGCACTGGGCTAAATCAGAGAATTAAATGGGTAATGAGCTTAAAATAAATTTCTCAATTCTCAATTGTGATAAAGTTCTATGGAAACCAACACATTTTCCCATACCTAAATGATTTCCCACCCTCTCAGACACAGGCAAGATTCAAGACACAGTCATAATGCCCTCCTGGAATCCCTGCAGGCCTCTTAAAGGTCACCTGCTACTGTTTTTGTTACAGTAACCTCCTCTGCAGAATGTCCCCCTAGAAAAAGGTGGTGTGGCCACATTTCTCCTTCTTCAGAAAACACTGGCCAGGAGGGACATTCTGAGCTACTGAAAACTGCTCTGCTTCGGGTAATCTTCCAGTGACTGAAGGCTCAAATGCATGGAAATTTTAACCACAAACTGTGATATCGATTAGCCAAAAACTGTCTTAGTTCCTACCTACCCTACTCAACCAAGATCTCCTGTGGGACTGGATGTACCAACAGCAGGGGTCTCTATTTCCTGGAATTTCCAAGTCAATCCTATAAACATTCTGCTGCAGCGGATGTCACTGTTTACCGCCCTGGGTGACTGTTTACTGCCCTGGGTGACTCCGTGTTATGTCAAACACGCCCATGTGTGCTAGTCCAGCCCTGATTCTTCTACCACTCACACAATGACATTTAAGCCTGAAGATGGTGCTTAGCATCCACCACCAGATAAGCAGATACCCAGGTTAAGGCTGCATCAAAACTGCAGGCCACTCTACTTAGCCATGCATCTCGAATAGGGGTCCAAGGGTTTCTGGAGCTTTTGCAATTACAGCCTCTTGATGATGTTGACATTTAGGGAGGGATGGTGGAGAACTAACCTTTTAAGTTAAACATGAGGCTAGTAGCTAATACTCCAGCATTATTACCTACAGACCAACGAAGCATTTCATAAAAGTGTAACTTATTATTTCTACAAAACCCAATTCTATTGCTGCAAACACATTGCACTCAGGATTCTCCAGAGGACATTTTTAAGGCTATTCTGCTGGATAACAACTAATGACCCACAATATTTCTGCTTCTGGCAGGAACCTTGGGAGACAAATGTTCTTCCCTCCCAGTACTGGTTTAATTCTCCCGTCAAGTCCAAACTGCCCCTCACCACCAGGTGACCACAGAAGGCCTTGAGGGCAAAGTGAGGGCAGGATTCTTGGGCCTCTGAGCAGCGTGACCGAGGAGGCTGGCTGGGACCCCCCACTCGCACAGGCCCTGCCCTGGCCAGGTGCCCCTGTTGGCGGCGGTGCGCGGGGCCCTCTCTCCGGCTCACCTAATGACCAGGAGTTCGTGGAGCAGATACGCAGCTGCGGCCAGCAAAGCTCCCCCGGTCAAGTAAAGGGTTTTCTTCCACCAGGGATCGGAGCCCAGCCCTGCCATGATCCCACCGTAATCCTGCAAAGGGAAAGCGATGATGTCCCCATAAAAGGAGAAGGGCTCCTCGGACCCGGCCCACCAGCCGAAGAAGGAGACGCTCTGGTTCCAGCTCAGATCCACCACGCACGGCCGGGACGAGGCAAAGCCAACCCCCCAGTGCATGCTGCGCGGCTGGCTCCGGGCGCCCCTCCTAGGGCCCGCGCCGCCCGCATGGGAAGGGGCCGGCGCGGCCCGGCGCGGGCTCAGCGGCGCGCGGAGGGCGCGGGCGGCGCGGGCGGTGGAGACCGAGGAGGAGGCGGCGGTGGAGCAGGAGGAAGAGGAAGGGCGCAGGCCACGGGCGGCTGGCCTTGCCAGCGAGGCCCCCGGGCCCTGGGCGGCCGCCGGCTCCCCCAGCAGCGGCCTCTCCGCGCCGCTCTTTGTGTCGGCGCCTGGAGAAGGCCGCGTGATGTCATTGCTCCCCGGGGCAGGGAAACAGAGGCGGGATAGTCACCTACCCCGCGCCCTGCCCCCGCCCCGCATCTCCGCGGTCGGGCGGTCTCCGCCCGGGCGGGCGCTGCAGGGCTGGGGCGCGCCCGCCGGGCTCCGCACCTCCGGGAGGCACGCCCAGGAGCCGCTCGCCGGCCGCAAGGGCTGCGGAGGCGGCTGGAAATGCGGCTCGCCGCGAGTGCGGGCCCCGGATCTCCGTCCCCTCCCTCCCCGCCCGTTCCCCGCATTCGCTCCAGCCCCTCCCGCCGGCCCGAGAGTGGGGCGCGCGCGGGACTCACCTGGGGCGGGCGGAGCGGCGGGTAGCAAACGCGGCCGGGCGGGGTCTGGGGCTTTAAGGTCGGGAATCAGATTGTCTGGCCCTCAGGAAAGCTCTGTGTATTTGCATAGCTTATAAAAACACTCTTAGCGCAGTTACCTAGGTCTTGGCAGGATGCTCAGGGAGAGAAGTCTGATTTGACAGATGACAAAATGTACTCTGGCTAGAGAAAATTTCCCTCTGACAGGCCCAGCTGAAGTCTTTTCTCTTCGAAATTATTATCAAGGAACTCCTTTATAGGTGTTATGCTCCTCCCCCCCCCGCCACTTTTTTGGTGCAGAAAATATGCCAAACAACTGTGTGCATGTGTGTGTGTGTGTGTGTGTGTGTGTGTGTGTGTGTGTTTTCAGTATTTTCCCCCTTTACCTTTTTTTTTTTTTTTTTTTTTTTTTGCAGTACTGGGGATTGAACCCAGGGACATTCTACCTCCAAGCTACACCCTCAGCCCTATTTTTTATTCTTTATTTTCAAATAGGGTCTCACTAAATTGCGGACGGCTTCACTAAGTAGTTGAGGCTGGTCATGAACCCAGATCCTCCTGTCTCAGCCTCCCAAGTACTGAGATTACAAGTGTGCACCACCACGCCGGGGTTAACTTCATTTTTTAAATTTCATAAGTACAAAGAGCAAGACTGAGTTCCACAGAAGTGTATGATATGTATGTATGTATGTATGTATGTATATGCAAATTGTATATATGCAAATTCTATCCAGAACTTGGATCGTTTTAAATTGTTTGAAGGAAATGAATATAGGATTAAAGATGTGAGGGTTTATCACTTTTAGGTTGGAGAGATGTGTATAGAAAACTTCCAAGCAGCAAATATTGGGGTGAAAGGGACTCCTGTTTCCTTTCTACTGCCCCTACTATAGCAGCCCCTTAGGACAAACAGGGAGTGTGGTCACATTGTTGATAAAATATGGACTTGTTCTAAACCCCAAGGAGATAGGGAGGGAAGTACCAGCCAGACTGAAGGCCAAGCACCAGCATTCAGGGGTCCCAGTCACCACTGGGAACAGAGTACAGGTGACCTCTCGGGAAGAAGCAATGTGTATAATTGAAAGTGAACCTTCCATGAGCAGGTTGCAGGAGTGAAACCCAATGGAGAGACCAAGATGGCCATCAGATTACCTTCTAGAGAGAGAAGTCAGGGCCTTGTCCACAGGAAGCAGAGAGGATGGGTTTGGGACCAGGGCTGAAATGTTCTGAGAGAGGGAACAGAAACAGCCAGCCCCCAGGGTTCAACATGTTCCTTCTGTGCTCTCCCCAAACAGCACTCAGCCTTTGTTCTCAGTAAATGTTGAGCCAACATGTAAAGAATATAAGGTTGATATTTGGTACCAAATTATTTGCTTGACCGTCTAGGTCTAGCCATGGGGATGGACATTAATTACCCTGAGTGTAGAAATATAGAGGTCAAAAGGGAGAGTCAATACTGGCAAACTTTCGGTTCAGAAAGCATGTTAGATTAACTTTAATATAGTGACTCCAGAGAGCCGCTTGGTTCAATTGGCTCTCACATGTGCTGGCAGATATGCCCCACCCACTCATGGAGGCCAGTGGCTCACTGCTGCTTTTTGAAAGTATTAGATAATTGTTGATAATTAGATAATTGTTGCCTGGTCTTTGATTCAAATCTGGTTAAAATTTCCTGAGATACACTGCAGTAAACAAGCAAGAATAAGTAAAATAAGATCCCATGAGAGAAGCAAAAATATAATCCTAGACATCCTTTTCAGTATTTTTTCAAAACGAGCTATATTAGATAAATATTGTCATACCAATTTTACAAATAAGAAATCAAGGCCCAAGGGACCAATTAACTACATCAACTCCCAGAGCTAAGTAATTGTTGAGCCAGAATTCAAATCAAAGCTGTGTCTCACAGCAGTTGCTCTGGCCCTGTGGGCTTTGAACCACCTCCATTGTCTTCCTGTGCTAATGCTGGACGCTGTCCATGGTACTGATCTTTATGCTAACGTCTGTAGCTCAATTCTTTTTTTTTTTTTTTTTTTTTTTTTTTTTTTTTTTTTTTTTTTTTTTTTTTTTTTTTTTTTTTTTTTTTTTTTTTTTTTTTTTTTTTTTTTTTTTTTTTTCTTTCTGGTACTGGGGGTGGAACCTGGGGGCATTCTACCTCCGAGCTACACCCCCAGCCCTATTTTTTATTCTTTATTTTGAAACAGGGTCTCACTAAGTTGCAGAGTGCCTCACTAGGTAGCTGAGACTGGCTGCGAACCGGGATCCTCTGGTCTCAGCCTCCTAAATGCTGGGATTACAAGCGTGCACCATCACGCCCGGCTTCTGTGGCTCAATTCTAAACTATGTCAAAATTAAATATCTGCAAAACTCTAAATGCCTATCACTTATACTGCCACCTTTTGAGAAAGGTAGCTTCAGAAAATCCCTTATGCATATATTGCTATGCCTTGTGTCACACGGGTCTGCAGCTTTGCCAGGACGATTTGGCAATGGACAACCAAATCAGTTCCCAAAACTTTAAAGTGCAAATGTATCAGGAGGTAGAAGGAAACTAGATAAATTATTCCCTGTGCCTATATAAATGTATTACTATAACTAGTATGTATAATTATAATGCACCAATAAGTGTGTGTGTGTGTGTGTGTGTGTGTGTGTGTGTGTGTGTGTGAGTGAGTTTTTCTGGGAACTGAACCCAGGGCATTATACCTCCAAGCTACACCCCCTGCCCTATTTTATTGTTTAGTGGGAAACAGGGCCTCACTAAATTGCTGAGAGCCTTGCTAAGTTGCTGAAGCTGGCTTTGAATCTGCAATCCTCCTTTCTCAGCCTCCCAAGTACTAGTATTACCGATGTGCACCGCTACACTCAGCTCACCAATAAAATTTTTAAAAATATAATAAAGTGCATATGTATCACCAGGCAAGGTGGTACATGCTTGTAATCCCAGTACGTGGAAGGCTGAGACAGAAAGATCATAGGTTCAAGGACAGCCTCAGCAAGTAGTGACACTCTCATCAACCTAGTGAGACCCTGTTTCAAAAATAAAAATAAAATATGGTTGGGGGTGTAGCTTAGAGGTAGAATGCCCTAGGTTCAATTCCCAGTAACATAAACGCTTGTGCGCGCGCGCACACACACACACACACACACACTGCATATGTATAGGACTCTGTCATGACGATTGTTATGATTTGAATATGAAATGTCCCCCAGTAAAGCTCATGTGTTGGCAATGTATCAATGTTCAGATGTGAAATAATTGAATCAGGTCCCTAGCCTTGTCAGTGGATAAATCCAGTGATGAATTAATGATTTGAATGGATTTACTGGGTGGTAACTGTAGGCAGGTATAGTGTGGCTAGAGAAGATAGGCCACTGGGGGCATGGCCTTGGGGGCTGTATTTGTCCCCGTTCTCTTTCCTCTCTCTGCCTCCTTCCTGGCTTCCCTGAGTAGCTTTCCTCTGCCATGCCCTGCCACCATGATGTTTCTACCTTGGAGCCAGCTGACCATAGACTGGACCTCTGAAACTGTGAGCCCAAATAAACCTTTCCTTCTCTAAGTTGTTTGTGTCTGGTATTTTGGTCACAGCAATGAAAAAGTAATTAAAACAATGATCAAACAAGTGACAATTAGATAGTGCTTCTGAAACATTACTGTGCATGAGGGATCTTGTTACAATGCAAATACTGACTAACAGTTATCTACGCCACTGGCTTATGAGAAAGATCAAGAACCTTGACCATCAAAGGCAACCTATGTTGAATGCTTCCTAGTTGGCCCAATCATGTCGCCATTTTTATTGGTTTGTCTATCTCATACAGACGAAATGATTGGGTTAATAATAGAATCGGAAACAGAAAAGGAACCAAGATTCTAGAAAAGCAGTTAGAAGGAGAGTACTGCACATCTGATGCCTATGCTGAGGGAGGAAGCCAGGGGACAGGAGAGGCAGGAGGAGGAGATGGTAAGAAAGAAGAAGAGAAGACAGATAATAGGTGACTAATCTTGCCTGTGTTACCCTCCTTGGCAAATTAATGATATTGTGGCCCATCCCTCAAGTATCAATACAAAGAGCATAAGCAAATGAGCAAATTGAAATTTAGACTACAATTTTTTCACAATGATGTTATACTTCATGTTTTAAAATATAGCCTATGAAGTCAAGCATGGTGGTACACACTTGCAATCCCAGTTCATGGGAAGCTGAGACAGGAGGATTGTAGGTTTAGGCCAGTCTCAGCAATTTAGCAAGAGTCTGTCTCAAAATAAAAAATTAAATAGGGCTGGGGGTATAGTATAGCTTGGAGGTAGAAGGTCCTTGGTTAAAAAAAAAAAAAATATATATATATATATATATATATACACACACACACACACACACACATACACATCTTACAAGACTTAAGGCTTTGCTACTGTGAAAAGTGGAGGCAATGTAGGCACTATTTCTGATTTTACATAATAAAACTTATCATGATATTTTATTAAAATATCTCCATATTTTTCATAAATAATTTGCCTAATAATGTTGGTCTAAATCTTATTTTTTACTTTATTGTGGGACTGGAGATTGAACTCAGGGGTTTCTACCTTTTAGCTATACCCCCAGCCCAATTTATTTTTTATTTTGAAACAGTGCCTAAGTTGCTGAGGGCCTCACTATGTTACTGAGGCTGTCCTTGATCCTCCTGTCTCAGCCTATTATTGGGATTATAAGCATGCACCACCATGCCTGGCCTCTAAATTTTATTTTTTTTAACACTTTTTCCCCCCAGTACTGGGGATAGAACCTATGGCCTTGCACATACTAGGCAAGTAAGTGCTCTACCACTGAGCTATATCACCAGCTTTGTTAATCTCAACTTTATTGTAAAGCATATATTTTCTTGGCTTCATTTGTGGAAGAGATCTAATATTGCCCCACTTACCTGGGAGAGAAAGACCTTGAATTCTAACCAATTGTATAGCTGGAAGCCACTCTGTCACCATTAGGTGATTTTGCTTATATATTTCCTGATTGACAGGACTTTTTGCATTTTATAAATCATTAAGCAATTCCCAGAATGCGTGTCCTGCAAGATTAACTTAGTGCTGGGAAAAGATACGCAAATCATTGTCAGGCTGAAATAAGTGAGGGGCAACTAAGGAGCTAGGAGAAGAGAGTAGGACATTTTGAGTTTGAAAACATCACATTTAGAAGATGGGCAAAGGAAGCTGGGCATGGTGGCCCACGCCTGTAATCTCAGTACTTGGGAGGCTGAGACAGGAGGAGTGCAGGTTTGAGGACAGCCTCAGCAAGTAGTGAGACTCCTATCAACCTAGGGAGACCCTGTTTTTAAATAAATGAAATGGAGCTGGAGGTCCCCAGTACCACATTAAAAAAAGTTAATTTTCCAGTAATTCAGTAGTTACTATATTATTTTGGTAATAGAATCAGAATGATTTTGTAGTTACAATTTCAGTGCTAGTTTAATAAAGATCTATGAAGTCTTATTAAGCTTATTAGTAAAGCTAATAGGAGGATAACAAGCTCGCAGCCAGCCTCAGCTACTTAGTGAGGCCCTCCACAACTTTGTAAGACCTTGTTTCAGAAGAAAATAATAAAAAATAGGGCTGGGGTTGTAGCTCAGAGGTAGAATGCCCCTGGATTCAATACTCAGTACCATAAAAAAAAAAAATAGGTAAAGGAAGACACACCCATCTAGGAAAAAGGAGTGATAGAGTCAGGAGGGAAACTAGACAGGTGTTGCAATTATAGAAGTCAAGGGAAAAGAGCGTTCCAAGAAAGAAAGCACAGGATGGGACCAATAGAGCCATAATCTCCCAAAAAGTTAAGTAAAATGACATTCCTGACTTGGTGGGTATATTAGTCCATTTTTTATTGCCATAAAAATAT
Source organism: Graphiurus murinus (assembly GCA_004027655.1). Taxonomy (NCBI): domain Eukaryota; kingdom Metazoa; phylum Chordata; class Mammalia; order Rodentia; family Gliridae; genus Graphiurus; species Graphiurus murinus. The sequence continues at coordinate 2,134 of PVLC010011727.1, read as the reverse complement.
TTTATAAAGAAAAGTTGTTTATTTAGCACAAAGTTTTAGAGGCTGAAAGTCCAAATAGCATAGTGCTGGCTCTAGTGAAGACCCTCTGGCAGAGGGCAGGAGTGTGTGCAGAGGAAAGAATCACATCATGGTAGAGGAAGCCAAGGGCTGCATATGTAGCTCAGCGGTAGAGTGCTTGCCTAGCCCTAGGTTCAATCATGAGTACCACAAAAAAGTTGATGGAAGAAGATGGAGAATCTTCTTTGAGGTCACCTCGGCCTGGCGTGGGAGGGGCACAAACTGCCCACCCAAGTGGAGATTTCTGCACACAGACAAATCTCCAAGGACCAAATGAGACCAACAAGCAAACACCCTGACAACTTCCTTGTTTACCCTTTCCTTCTCTGATCCAAATGTGACTACCTTGATGTTTTTCCCTGACTCACTCCATGACTACTTTGCTGTCTTCTGTGATTAATCATTTTTATAATGTTTTGGTTAAAATTCTCAATAAAAGCAAAATGCTGGTGGAAGAACAGATAGGAGAACTCTCTCTCTCCTCTCCATCCCCCTCAGCTTCCCTCTTTCTCTCATAATAATAATTTTCTTTAAAAATCATTATGACCCATTGTCATTCATGCAAGAGACTTCTAATCAATCAATCAACATCAACACCATCCACGACAACTCAGGGTCAGGTACAGACTTTTGTAACAACTTGCTCTTTGAAAAACTCACTCCAGAGGACCACCAGGCCTTTCCAATGTTCAGTGTACCTCCCACTAGCTCCTCTTAAAGGTTCTTCTTCGCCTCCAAATAATGCCACCCCAAGAACCAAGCTCCAACACTCAGCTCCTTGGAAGATAAACCACAGCAGCCAGAGAGCACAATCAAGTATAGAGGAGGCAGAAGCCAGGCTTGAAAAATGGTATAGTTTTCAAAGTGTCTGTTTTCTCATATGTACCCCTACCATACTGATATTCTTAAGTAGTTTGATCTTTCCTAACTGCAATTGTAATTGAACTTATTTTCTCAATCTTTGTATTGCAGAAACTCATTATAGTAATCCATTGAATAAAATCTTTCTTACTGCCTCTAATCAGTATTAGAATAAGTTTTTTTTTTTTTGTTTTGGTACTGAGTATTGAACTCAGGGGCATTCTACCTCTGAGCTGCACCCCCAGCCTTTTTTATTTTTTATTTTGAAATAGGCATTGTGGTACAAATCTGTAATCTCAGTTCTTGGGAGGCTGAAACAGGAGGATCACGGGTTCGTGGCCAGCTTCAGTAACTTAGTGAGGATCTCTGCAACTTAGTAAGACCCTGTTTCCAAATAAAAAATAAAATAGGGCTGGGGTTATAGCTCGGAGATAGAATCTACAAGAAAAAAGAGAAAAGGAAAGAAACAGGGTCTGGCTAAGTTGTTGAAGGTCTCACTAAGTTGCTGAGGCTGGCCATGAACCTATGATCCTCCTCTCTCAGCCTCCCAAGTACTGGAATTATAGGTGTGTGCCACCACGTCTGGCTTTTTCACAACTTTTGACAGCCTTTATATTTTGAAATATATAGGGAAAAGAGTGATCATACTTTTCTTCCCCTGACATATTTCTGTAAAGACATATTTTCCCACTACAGTATTTATTTATTTACTTATTTATTTTTGTGGTACTGGGGATTCTACCTCTGAGCTAAACCACCAGCTACTTTTTATTCTTTATTTTGAAACAGGGTCTCACTAAGTTGCAGAGGGCCTCACTAAGTAGCTGAGGCTGGGTTCGAACCTGGATCCTCCTGTCTCAGCCTCCCAAGTACTGGGATTACAAGCGTGCGCCACCACGCCCGGATCCACTACAGTATTTTAGAACAGAATATTTTAGCCTTTCTGAGGTCAGGGACCCTTTTGAGATTCTGATGTATGTGGAACATTCTTAGAAAATAAATATGTAAATAGCCGGGCGTGGTGGCACACGCTTGTAATCTCAGCATTTGGGAGGCTGAGACTGGAGGATCCGGGTTCGAGGCCAGCCTCAGCTACCTAGTGAGGCACTCCACAACTTAGTGAGACCCAGTTTCAAAATAAAGAATAAAAATTGGGCTGGGGGTATAGCTCGGAGGTAGAATGCCCCTGAGTTCAATCCCCAGTACCACAAAAAAA
>PVLC010011726.1:0-46258 GCA_004027655.1 Graphiurus murinus | reverse complement strand
GGCGCACGCTTGTAATCCCAGCATTCGGGAGGCTGAGACCGGAGGATCCGGGTTCGAGGCCAGCCTCAGCTACCTAGTGAGGCACTCCGCAACTTAGTGAGACTCGGTTTCAAAATAAAGAATAAAAAATGGGGCTGAGGGTATAGCTCGGAGGTAGAATGCCCCTGAGTTCAATCCCCAGTACCGCCAAAAAAAAAAAACAAAAAAAAAGAAACTTTAAAAAAATAAAAAAATAAAAAAAAAATAAAATTAATTTTATGAAGCTGGAGTGTTGGACTATTGAAAATGGATGAATTAGAATTCATGTGATTATATTTACCAAGGCAGTCATAAGTATATATAGAACTAGCTAAAAATTGTCTCTAAAATATGACTAAAAAACAATGGCACAAAAATTATAATTTAACTAGTCCTCCAAGTTGTATAAAATGGAAAATCTTAAAATTAACTTTATTTCTGATAATTTCTTGAAATGTTTTAAATTATGATCACAGTGAATTTTTTTAATAGTGCATTTAAAATTTTTCTTACATGCACAGGATAGACAGGAAAGTTTATTGAACTTTCATGCTCACTTTAGCAATCCTCATTACTTATTATTTTCCTAATCTTATCTCATCCATCTCACACATTCATATTCTCTCCTCCTCCCACATGCCCCCATCTTTTGACTGTTGTTGGCTAGAGTATTTTAAAGAATTTGCAACTCTAAGCAACAAATTTTATTTTTTAAAATACTATTCAGCTAGTGCAACAACATAATTAAAAATACTTCCTTAGTATCATCTATTTTCTTCAAATTTTCCTCATTGTCCTAAAAATATATTTTAGAAGTTTTTAGTAAGTATCAGTATTCTAATAATGTCCATACATAGCTTTTGGTTGCTATATTCCTTAAGTTTCTTAATCCATATCTATTATCCCACTACTTCCTTTATCTTTATTTATGCAGTGAAGGAGAAACTATTCTATAAAATTTTCCATATTTTGATTGCATCTTTGTATTGTGTAATTGTTCTTCTGCATTATGTGTTCCCTAAAAATTGGTCATTCGATTCAGAGATGTGATTCAATTAGATGTTATTTTGTACTTTGTAATGTACAAAAGAGGTATATAATATCTACTTGTCTGATCCCAATAGATTAAGTGGCTTCTTATGTTTTTGTTCAACCTGTCCATTATAAAATTTCCTATTAACTTCATACCTAATAATTTTTGTAGATATTGATGATTTTCTCAATTTGTCATTTATTTGAGGAATGGAGAATTGTAATATTTGAAATTCATATTTTCTATATTTATTAGCTGTAATTATTTTATAAAGTACAATTTCCATCATTTGCATATTTATGCCTTACAGTATATTATGTACAGAAATGAATTATTGGTATTTCCCCTTTAAATATAAATTTTCAGAATAATGGTGTCTAAACAGTATCCAAAGGAATGATTGAGATTTTATTTATTTGTTTATTTTATTTTATTTTTATTTTTTTGTGGTACTAGGGGTTGAACTCAGGGGCATTCTACCTCTGAGCTATACCCCCAGCCCTGTTTTTTATTCTTTATTTTGAAACTGAGTCTCACTAAGTTGCGGAGTGCCTCACTAGGTAGCTGAGGCTGGCTGCAAACCCGGATCCTCCAGTCTCAGCCTCCCAAATGCTGGGATTACAAGTGCGTGCCACCACGCCCAGCTGATTGAGATTTTAAAAATATTATTTTGATATTTTACACCTTAGCAGTGATATCTATCTCTTCCTCATTGATTAGAATAGTTACTCCTGAAATTCCTCATTTTCCCATTGATTGTAATACTTTTAGGTTTTCCAGTGAATTTAAAGGGAAATAAAATGTTTGCTTGTGAGAATTTTAAATAAAATCTATGGATGTATGTATCTTCTGACTAACAAAAAAGTACTCTGGGTGACTATTAATAGATTACTTTCTCTTAGATGTCCTTCCCCCATATTCACAGACAGAACATTTTTATCAATAAATGCAGACATTTGGGAAATTTTTTGGTAGTTAAAATTTGTAGGGATGGTGAGTACTACTAGACAAAGATAAAGAAAAAAACAACAATGTGAATTCTGGCAGAAAACCTTTTACATATGAATGAACTGGTAGAGACTGAAACACAAGATTGAATTAAATGTTTTTTCATTATGTGAATCTTGAGTCCTGAATAAATCAAATGCTAAAAATTCAAATCACTTGATTCTTCTCTATAATCTATCAACTATCATCATCTATCTATATATATGAATCTCTATCCATATGCATATATATGCATGTGTGTATGATTATGATTGAATATTTTTGGGGTTTGTTTTTAGAGTTTGACTACATTAGTACTTATAATTTAGAAACTAGAGTAATTTTCATTGGAATAGCTAAAGGTAGCAGCTAGGTAATGATTTACAGCATGGTGCTATCAGGACCATGCACTGTCCCTATACTTGAGTGCAGAATTTCTTACATCCCTATATTGCATAAATACCAAGCCATTGCTGTGTTTTACTCAGGATTTTCTTTCCCTTATCACATTTTAAGGTTTATTTTTAAGTGAAGATTTACTCTTTCCTCCATTCACACTGGTCAGCAGTTTGTACACTCCTCCATACTTCAGGAAAACATTCACCAGCATTTCTTGCTTCCTCAGGGACTGAGGACAAGGAGAAAGAGAATGCTGTCATCAACTGAAAGCTACTCAAAAATACAAACATTTCAATTGATATTTTTTGCTACATTTCATATTTCAGCACTGATATATATATATATATATGTATATATATATATATATATGTAGTATATATCACTGAGATATATCTATCTATATCTATATCTATCTATCTATCTATCTCTTTCTCGCTCTCTCTCTCTCTCATATATATATATATCCATCCACAAAAAGCACTTTCACCAGATATGCATAAATGGTGAGAATACTTATCCTCTAAACCTATTTAAGATTGTGTTGATTATAGTATCTTTCTGTTGATACCTAGAAAATAATGTAAGCATGTCACTATTATTCCCTCTTTAATGCTGAAATTAAATTCAGAAAGCAAGAAGCGAGTTCATGTGAAATAGTCATTTCCACATTAAACTTTTACATGTAGGTTGTTTCGTGGGCAGTCAGCTGGATTCTGCCTACTATCTAATTCATCACTGATGGGTATACTTCCATTCTTGTGATTATCCTAAATCATCCTGACTAGCAAATATTCCCAATACTTGTGAGGTTGAGATGGGAAGATCTCAAGTTTGAAGCCAACCTGGTGAGGTTAGTGAGATTCTACTTGAATATTAAAAAAAAAAAAATGGATGGGGATGTAGCACAGTGGTAGAATACCCAGAATCTAATCCCCACTACCCCTCAACAGACACAAGTAAAATCAATAATTCATAATTTTATAATTAAAAATATTCAAAACAAAATTTTATTCATTTTAGTTGAGGGATTACTAGTAATTACAAATATTATAATGATTTTTCTGAATGACTCATTAGTACATTTTAAAAAAGAAACAAATTACCTTTTTAAGTGATACTTCAAATGGAAATATAATCCAACTAAAAACTCCTGATTTGGGATATAACTTGAAATCCTTAACATACTCATGAGTGGAATAGATCCATGAAAATGAGTTGTTCTCTGATAGTCATTCCAGACAATCATTAAGTCCTTCTGGAGTCAGTTAAACACAGTTTAACAAATGGTTACAGGTACAATTCAAAATCAAACTCCCAATATTGTGAATGCCACCAAAATATGCCAGTCTAATATTCCACAATATATGTATATAACAATATACATATATGTATATATCATAACATATGTATATTATAATGCATATACATATATTACACAATATATAATGTACTATGTATATATATAGTGTACGCAATACTACTTGCAAGTCTCACTACTCGCTGAGACTGTCCTTAAACCTGAGATCCTCCTGTCTCATCCTCCCAAGTACTGGGATTACAAGCAAGCACCACCATGCCTGGCTCCAGTCTAATATTTATGATTCCTTAAAAGAAAACTAAGGTAATTAATATCTTCATGGCAGCAGTTACTATATTCTAAGTAACTATGATTAACTTAATTTGGTTTTCATAGTTTGCATATTCCCTCAAGAGAAGAAAAAAAAAGCAGCATTATTCCCTTGTCATTTATCATTGTAATTATGCCAGCATTTCTTTGCACTTTAACTGGGGGCAAAATATTAACATACATTTTTACAATTGGTATGATTGGTATTATTTTGTTTAACATGACCTCTATCTGCTAAAGTTTATAGGTTCATTACAGTTTCAATAATACTATTTTATAAAAGAAGATGGTCTAAAAACAATATACCATATATATAATGTCCTTGGAAAATATCCTATAGGATATTCAGAAAATATACTTAACAGATAAAATATTACTCAAAACATATTTTCATTCTTTCTTTTCATTGTGGATAAACAGTGTAGATACCATTAATCTAAACCTAGATGAGTCAGTATATGACCAGAGCAGTATTCAGTAACAAAGACTAGGTTGCTATCAAGGCAATTAATGCCCTTCTAAAAGTGAGAAATTTCTTAGTTTTTATAAAGCATAAAGTTACATCATAAAATATTAAATTATTATTAATAATAATAATAATAATAATAATTGCAATATGCAAGAAAGACTTTATGTACACAGAAGCTATCCTAAATCAAAACAATGCACAACAAAATATTGACCTAATCTCCTCTTAACCCATCATAAAAATACTAAGAAAAGCTATTGACAAGTTTTAGGTTGTCAAGTAAATTCATGTTTGTTTGTTTGTCTATTTGTGTGTTTGTTTCCTAAATGCATTCTGGGACAAATCTATATGGTATACATTAATGTTCAAATATACCAACTTTTAAGAAGATGATGTTTTATCAGATCTTTCCACATTTTTGACACTATCTTTGTCCTTTTTTGCAAAATGTAACTAAGTCCTACTCCATTTAAAAACAACAACAGCAACAAATCCACAATATAAAAACACTGATTTAAAGTGAAAGTTTCATTTTTTTCTCATTCATGCACCACAATCAGTACAGGATGGAAGAGGGGATCTAGAGTCGTTAGGGGGTTCTGAGTCATTCTGCTTCCTTATTCTACTATCCTTTGTTATGATGGTTCAAAAGGCTTGCTGAACTCTAACCTTTCTATGACTTATTTTGTCATGAGAACTTTTTAAGAAAATTAATCAGTGCCTATGTGTTGAAGTGTTGGTCCTATGCCCTCTTCAAGTAGCTGCAAGGTCTCCAGGCCTAACTTCCAAGTCTTTGATCCACCTTGAGTTGACTCTTGTGCATGGTAAGAAAGTGGAGTTTATTTCCATTTTCCTGTGTATGGTTAACCAGTTTTGCCAAAATCATTTGTTAAAGAGTCTGTCGTTTTTCCAGTGTATATTTTTTACTCCTTTGTCAAAAATCAGTTGACTGTAAGCCTGTGGGTCTGTTTCTGAGTCTTCTATTCTGCTCCATTGGTCTATGTGTCTGTTTTTGTTTCAATACCATGCTGTATTTATTACTGTGGCTTTGTAGTAGAATTTGAAGTTAAGTATTGTGATACCTCCTGCATGGTTCTTGTTGTAAGAACTACTTTGGCTATTCTGGGATTTTTATTGTTCCAAATGAATTTAAGGACTGATTTTTCTATGTCTGTGAGGAGCGCCCTTGGTAATTTCATGGGTATTGCACTGAATCTGTAGATCAGTTTGGGGAGAAAGGCCATTTTGATGATATTTATTCTGCCTATCCAAGAGCATGGTAGATGCTTCTATCTTCTATAAGGTCTTCATCGATTTCTTTCTTCAACTTTTTATAGTTTTCCTTATAGAGGTCTTTTACCTCCTTGGTTAGATTTATCCCTAAGTATTTTATTTTTGGGGGGTGCTATTCTGAGTGTAATTGTTTTCTGGATTTCTTTTTCAGTGGATTTATGGTTGACATACAAAAAATCTTCTGATTTTTGAAGACTGATTTTGTATCCAGACACTTTGCTGAATTTGTTGATCAGTTCTATACGTTTTTTGGTTGAGTTTGTTGGGTCTTCTAAGTATAGTATCATGTCATCTGCAAAAAGGAATACTTTTAGTTCTTCTTTCCCTATTTTTACCCCTTTGATTTCCTTCTCTTGCCTTATTGGAACACTTCAACATATAGGCACAGGTAAAAACTTTCTCAACAAGACCCCCAAAGCACAAGCAACTCAAAGGAAGATCAATACATGTGATTGCATTAAACTGAAGAGCTTCTGTGCAGCAAAAGAAACTATCAAGAACCTCAACAGAGAGCCTACAGAGTGGGAGAAGATCTTTGCCAGTTATTCTTCAGATAGAGGTCTAATATCTAGGAGATACAAAGAACTCAAGAAAATCACAGCCAAGAAAACAAATAACCCAATCAAAAAATGGGCAAAGGGAGCCGGGCGTGGTGGCACACGCTTGTAATCCCAGCATTCGGGAGGCTGAGACCGGAGGATCCAGGTTCACGGCCAGCCTCAGCTACCTAGTGAGGCACTCCGCAACTTAGTGAGACTCGGTTTCAAAATAAAGAATAAAAAATAGGGCTGGGGGTATAGCTCGGAGGTAGAATGCCCCTGAGTTCAATCCCCAGTACCGCAAAAAAAAAAAAAAAAATGGGCAAAGGATCTAAAGAGACACTTCACAAAAAGAAGAAATAGAAATGGCCAATAAATGTATGAGGAAATGTTCCACATCATTAGCAATCAGAGAGTTGCAAATCAAAACTACCATGAGATTTTACCTAACTCCAATCAGAATGGCAGTCATAAAAAACACGAACAACAACAACTGCTGGCCAGGATGTGGAGAAGTGGGAACTCTTATACATTGTTGGTGGAACTGCAAACTAGTGCAACCACTTTGGAGAACAGTATGGAGAATCCTCAGATGAATGAAAATGAACCTACCATATGATCCAGCAATACCACTTCTGGGTGTCTACCCAAAAGAATGGAAACCAAACTATCAGACCGACGCATGTGTATCTATGTTTATAACCACACAATTCACAATAGCCAAACTATGGAAGCAGCCAAGATGTTCATTGACAGATGAATGGATTACAAAACTATGGGATATGTACATAATGGAATTTTACTCATCCATAAAGAATAACAAAATCATGATATTTGCAGGGAAATGGATGCAACTGGAAAACATTATGTTAAGTGAGATTAGCCAGTCACAAAGTGTAAAGAAGCATATGTTCTCCCTCATATGCAGATGCTAGGGAGAAAATGGGGCATAAGAGGGTCTCCAGATGGAAAAGGAGAGACCCTCAATAAACAAAGAAGTTGATTTAACTGAAGGGGATGGGCGGGGTGGGGGGCACCCTAATGTACATCAAGGTTACTCACTAAACTGAACTTGAGAGGGAGGGCAAGGGAGCGGGGTGGGAATTTGAGGAAGGGGTCAAATGAGAAATGTGGGCACATATGTCATTATCAATTTGTACTTAACAAAGATCTATGCTTAGAATGCACAAATAATTAAAAAAAATGAAAATTAATCAGAATACAAATATGAAAATTTTCTTTTCTAATGTTGTCTGCCTAAAACCTGAACTCTGAAAAGGGATAAAAAACAAAACAAACAAAACAAAAACAAGAACACCTTGATTGTCCTAGATTTGTGTTTCAGATGTTAAAATGAAAAAGTCAAGTGGGCTGCTCAGAATTTTAGAAATGATAGATTGATGAGTGCTACTTATAGGATTTGCACAGTGTAAGTTCTGAGACACATTTTCAACCAGAAACAATGGCTCCAAAACTATCAAGAGATTCAGTTAATTATTAGTTTCATGACCTAATTAAAAGTTGTGTGTGTGTGTGTGTGTGTGTGTATACATATGATTAGAAGGGACAAGGCAGACTCTGCAAGCCAGAAATAGTGCCTCACCATCTCAAGTCTCAAGTCTCTATACAATAAAAGTATGTTGTTTAAGCCTCCTACTCTTTAGTATTGTCATGGCATCCAAAGATGACCACTGTATCTCTATATATGTATGTCTTTCTCTCTCTCTCTCTCTCTCTCTCTCTCTCTCTCTCTATATATATATATACATATATGTATATATTTATAATATATATTGTTATAATATATATTATAACATAATATATGTTAATATAATCGAATACATATTTTATAACATAGTATATAATATATTAATATATAATATAATACATATATTATAACAAAACTATTACCTTGGAAATAGCATTATGCTACTCTTTTTCATTCTGAAACTCATATCATTAAATGATATTTCATCAAGGTAGATGTAGTCATGGATTATTCATGTAGTTCTATGGTTAATTATTAAAAATATTAAGGGAGTTGCTTAGTCAAATAATTTTCTATTGGCATGCCAATAGCTTTCAAACTAATATATGCATGTCTTTTTATTAGATTAGATTTATAGTAGATGGAATTAGATTTATAGACTAGCTTTAGATTAGATTTATAGAACAGGTGAATTTCCATATATGCTTCACTAAATCTTCAACAATGTTTATGTTTTACATAACTACAGCTCAATTACTATAAGCAAATGTTCATAAAAATTTAGAATTATCAACATATATTTTTGAATGTGTGAATGTTTAATTAGGTTCAATCTTACATTAACAAGAGTTGTATATTGATAAAAGCTACTTTCATTGTAAAATATTTGCTTTTTAGCAAACTTATTTCTTAATTATTTTATATGTACTTTCTTATTAATTTGCTTGTTCTAAAAACTTCTGCATACAGTCTTGCTTTTGACACTGCAGACATTTTAATCAATATGCCTTGAGTTCATAAACAAAGAATTATGACCTCTTATGTAATCAAACAGCAGAAGAACAAAATTCCTTAAATATGACATATTTAACAATTGCCAATTTAAGAAAGGACCTAAATATATATAATTTAACTAATTCATTTTCAAAATGCACGCATGATTTATAAGTTTCAATTGAAATCTCAGAGAGTCTTGTGCCCTGCTTTTTCTAAGCATTGTCCAAGAGGAAAATAGTAACAATGCTGCTAGCTGTCATCCACATCACCTACAACATTCTTAACATTACGACTAATTTTATCTTCTCAGTTATAGCACCACAGCTTCAATAAAAATGTAATTTGTCTATAACAGCAATTTCATGAAAGAACATGATCAACTACCTTTCACTACCATTTATATCATAATACGAAAGATGTCTTGATCTGTTCAATCAAGGCATCTTATCGCACTGAAGCTATTAGAAGAATAACTCCTGTAGTTTCCTATCTTCTCTATTAAACTTATGTAAGACCATAACCAGTGTTAAAGGAAAAATGGATAGGAATGGGAAATATCAATGCTCAGGAGATAACAGAAGTTGAAATCCATTCATGTGATAGAATTTGTGTACTATACATTTTATGCTAATCAAATAATGTAAGGGAGTGAGTGATCTGAAAAGTAATTGAACAATAGCTTCCAGTTATTGGCTAGTATTTTATTATCCATATTTTTATATTTAAATGAACTCATGACTTTATTAAATGTTTTCATTATGTAGATCACAAATAAATTTTATTGCTGAATTTTCTTTGCAGTTAATGATTCTATTTTAGATTAGAGTGTACTCATGTAGGAACCTTAATGGGAGATACTTTTTAGGTATTTTACTATTATTGACATAATGAACTTTATTATTAATTTAAGGAATTCTGGATTATTTCACTGAATTCACATACCATATTCATTATAAGGCAGTCAAAAAATGTCTTTTCTTTGTTAGCAAAAATAAAATAGGCCATTTTGCAACTTTAATGGATAGTAGATAATAAATATATTTGATCTATGTATAGCTTTAAATATGTAATGTAAATGATTAAATAATATAATTCAAAAAAGCTGTAGTATTTAGACTGACAGAGCTGCTATATCATCTTATGAAAGTGTTATTTCCTTATGAAATGATAAAATCATAATTGATTAATGTATTTTCACATCACAGTCTATAAGTAGAAGCAAATTTACCGAGATTCATGAAATTTATATTCGCATACTGGGAAGAAAAAATAAGTAAACCAGCATACGTTTAAACCCCAAATCCATCCTAATTGTTCAACTCAGAGAATTATCCCACCAATAAATCATTAAAACCATGCTGAGTCTTCAAACTTCAGCTGTTAATATGGCTAAGTCACTGGATAGCAATGATCTCCTAGAGTATCTAGCTTTAGTCACTTATAGTCATTGTCACAGTTCCAGGACAATTATTGAAATTAGCAAGCCCATAGCACATTTGAATTAAAGCTTTGAAGGTTGTCTAATGACACACATAGCGTACAATCAGTACCAAACAGCAGGACTGGAATTACACAGCAATTCTCAATCATATATAGTAATGTAAATTGTGGGGCTTGCTGTGTAATGACTTCCATAAATCTTTACATTTCAAAGAGCATGGTAAATAGGAGAAATTTGTGTGTTTGGTCCGTGTGTGTGTGTGGGGGGGTGTAAGAACAACTATTTCATAGATTCATTTGAAAAAATAAAGAAATAAAAACAAATACATCTCTAGAGTTTGGAGGACACAACCACTGGCAAAAAGTTGGCGGCGGGGTGGTGGTGGTGTTTCTTTGTTATCTCTCCTTCCCTTTCATAAAATAAAATCTTGATTTTCTTTTGCTCTTTGCATTTTTATGTTATTTTCTTCAATTACCAATGTAATGTTTTCCTGCTAAATTCCTCTCTTATGCTCATAAGTGTAACTGACATCTAGGAGCATGTTAAAGATTAAAGGGTGGGGAATTTACTCTTCTACACAGGAGCAAAGGCAAACTAACAAACAAAAACAGATATAAAATTCCATTGAGTGAAAAATACTTTATTATGTTTTTATTTAAGCTAGTAGATGTCAACCTAGAGTGATTGTGTATCCCAGGAGATATGTAGTAATGGCTAGAGACATTTCTCTTTGTCATAACATCAAGAGAAGGTTCTTAGTGTTTAGAAGAAACCAAGAATGCTGTCAAGCATCTTACAACATCAGGTTACACACACAGCAAACAATTATCCATCTTAATGTGACAACTGCCTAGAGTTTTGAGGAGCTTTTGTTCAAATGGACATTAATTCACAATATTTGTGGCAAGCAAATATAATTTTCATGGAATTTGGTAAGGCTTGATTTTTTTCCTTTTAGTTTAAACTATGAGAGTTGTATATCTTTTCACTTTTCTACTCTTGTTTTTATTTTCACTGTTTTTAGTTTGCTGTCTTTTTCTGTTGGTTGTCAACCATTATATCCAGTCAGGTCTTTTTACTAATAATAACTATGTGTTCACTAAACTTCTTCATTATTCTGATATTGCTTATACTGTCACATTTTAAAATCTAACTAGTATCTAAAAATATATACATTAATTTGAAGTCACATGTATGATTTTTTGACTATATGAAATGCAGAGATTGTTATGGGACAAATAAATTATACAAAGCTTGAAGAACAAAGATTAGCTTATTTATTTTTTACTTATTTTTAAATTAAAACCATATTCTTAAGAAAATATTGCTTGGGGAGGTGAAGTGGAAAATGATCTTTCTACTATAAAACCATATATGGATTTTGTTAAAATGACTAGCTTCCACTTGATAAAGCAGTCGTGAAATGTCAACATTCATCCAAGGCTAAGAAGGATATGGAACATCCAGGGAAGAGCTTGAGGACATTGAGACAATTCATCAATTATCTTCCATTTCTAAAGAAAAAAGGAAAATATGAACACATATTAAACAAATAAAATCTGTGTTCTGTTTATGTATTTAAATTATAATGTGTTTAATTGTCTTGAAAATCTTTTAAATTATTGAATATTTTTGTAAGGCAAAGGCTATATTTAATCTTCAATTTCTCATTTCCCATTTTTTTATGGAAATAAATGCTGACACCCCCATGCAAAGAAACATATAGAAAAAGAATCAAAACTTGCACAGCTCACTCTGACAAATGAGGATTAAACCTGTGTCAAGGAACTGCAGAATTCTCTAAGAGTTGTTGAGTGAAATTCATGAAGCATCATTCCCCTTGTCCTGAAGTCAATGAGGTCATTTTTGGCAAGGTCTGCATCATTGATTTGCTGTCCATGTCAGCAAGGAAAAGATTACAAATCCATATTTCAGTTTTAAGGTCATCTGAGAAAGGGTAACCTTCAACAATTTTCTTTGGGGTTTCCAAGTATCTGCAGATTTCTGCCTGCAGATAAATTAAATGGGAGAATTTGCATAGTTGTCTTTTAAGAGTAACTTTAATATAGAGTGCCAATTTGATCAAAAGCAGTATTGGTAATTATGACTTTCAGTACTTTGAATTTTGAAGGTTTTTATTCACTCACACATCCATAAAATTAAACACACTATAGATTTACTCTTCATTTTCACACTGTTCTGAAAGTAGCCTTTTCTTATCTTTAAAAGAATGAAACTTCTGCTGGATTTTCAATTTTTTTTCTATTAATCCAGCAAACATTATGTTTTGGGGAAACTTTGTAGTTTTTGCCCCAATTTTTACAAATTTACTTGAAAAGACTTCATGGTTTAGCTGGCAGAGATATAATTTTAAGGTGGTAGAAAAAAAAATCAGAATCACACAATAGTCTTGGACACAAATGCATTCTTTATAGAAACAAATGTGCTTTCACAAAGTGTGGTGTTTCTCCCTTCATGAATTTCATAAGAATTCACCAGTTTATGAAGATTCTTAAGCAGTTTCCTAACTAAATGGAATGATAACAATTTTCTTCTAGTTGAACTTTCTATTCACCAAAAAAGCCAACCACCATTTCAAGTTGCCAGCATCTTCAGTTTTTTAAGCAGGGTAAATATGAGTCAGCTGTCTTAATAATGTTGCTAATATCAATTTAATTTCATGTTGAAGAGCTATGACATGGCCATTTCATTAACAAATGCCATCTAAAATGAGACTACAGAATATTATAAAAGAGGATTTTAATATAGTTGAATTCATTCAGCAGGTTCATAGCTTTGTTTGATTTAATTGTGATACATATCCAAAACCCAGTTGAATTTCTTGCTTCACTAAGTTCCCCCATTTGTATGACTTTTTATTTTAACAATATTATGAGCAAGTAGTTTGTGGTCAGAAAAATCTAGATTTTTAGGAACTTAAAGATATATTAGCTCAATAAGAACTCATATTTCCTTTCTCCATTTTGGTTAATGAATAAACCTTTAATTTTATTTATTTACTTATTTATTCTGGCTGTTAGTATTCTTTTTTACTCTACTATAGCCAACTGAAAAAAAAATCAAGTGGCCTCTGCTTTTCAGTTCATCTATTTGCTTACATATTTACAGCAAGTGCTATATTGATGTGATGACAGACTTATGTCTATAAGCATAAAGGTAGGGTGTGTCTCTCTACTTCCATTGGAACCAATTCCAGACTTAATTAAATGGTAAAAGTGAAGATTATTTTATGTGATAAATGACTGTATCATCTTATATTACTTATATATTAGAGAGAAAAAGGTACCTTAAAAACCTAAGTGAGGTTCCCAATGAAAAAGGTAGGATAAAGACTTGCATTAAATTTGTATCCTCTTGAAATCTTACTTTAGCTACTGTGAGAAATTATCAATAAACATTAGAACTACAATAATAGAGATTATAGAATATATAAAGGCAATAACAAATTTTACCAGCAGGCAAGCAGATAAACAAAAGGAAACTGGAAGAGTAGCTTTGAGAGATCTGAAACCTAAACCAACAGTGCCAAGAGATGAGAAATACATGATTTGCCCTGGAGTTCACTCAAGGGATCATGAACTTTTATAATTAACAATAAAGGATTGGTGATGAAAATAAGGAGGATCAGTTGAATACTGTTTATGAGGTAATTAGATTTCTATGATATAAATAGCAACTACTAAAAAATTCCAGCTTTGATCTCACTTTTAAGTATAGAGTTACTTTCTCTGTAATCACTTACAGTACAAGTATTATTTGCATATACTTCCAACTTGTATTCAGTGGGAATATTTATCACATATAAATCTTCATATAGTCCAAATGAGAGGATTTTTTTTTGTGTGGTACTGGGGATTGAACTCAGGGGCATTCTAACTTTGAGCTACACCCTCAGCCCTATTTTTTATTCTTTATTTTGAGACAGGGTCTCACTAAGTTGCAGAGTGCCTCACTAGGGTAGCTGAGGCTGGCCATGAACCCAGATCCTCTGGTGTCAGCCTCTCAAATGCTGGGATTACAAGTGTGCGCCACCATGCCCGGCTAAATGAGAGGATTTTTTTGTTTTGTTTTCTATGAACTGGCTGCTAAATAATTATGAAATACAGTTGAATGTAAGATCCAAGTAACAGTTATTAAAATCAGATGGTTGGCTAGCACAAGTACAAGTAAAGAAGTAGAGATATTAAGTTACTAGTTGGTCAATTCACATGACAGTTTGAAAGTCCTAATCAGGTTGGGAGGACTTGATTAGGACTTTATTAACATTTTTAATAAATTAATGGAACTTAGGTTGTAAATAGGTAAAAGACTGAAGTTGGATTGGGAGTAATACTAGCCATATTACACATATACATCAAGAATGAAAGTCAACACAGTAGTGTTAAAGAGAGTAATGAGGACATGTAAGTCTGCTTCCCATTGCTATAACAAAAAACCTGCAGTAATAAAATTATAAAGAAAAATGCTTATTTCAGAGTCCTTGGTAAGGTAGTCATGTTGCTTTGGGTCCAGTGTCAAGGCAGCACACAATGTTGGGGATCCCATGGTAGGGCAAAGCTACTCACCTCATGCCTGGTAGGTCAAAGAGGTACAAGGAAGAGATGACTCCACAATTCACTTCAAGGATTCATGCCAAATGACCTTAAGCCTCCCACCAGGTCCACTTCTTACAGTTTCTACCACTTCCCAACAGCACCAAACTGAGACCAAGCCTTTAACATACAGACATTGAGGGACCTTCTAGAGTCAAACCATCGAAGTGGTGTTTTGAAGTGAGGATTACTAAACTCACATCATACTAATAAGGTTTATGTGATGTGGGTGGGTGGAAGAGCCCTGAGAAACCACAGAGTAAATTGTCTGCTCAAAGGAAAGGAGGCATAATTTAGTATGATACAGGGAGCAATTGCCCATTAATGAGGTCAAACATGTGTAAAGCATTAATCACAAAAAGTACCCTTTCCAGGGCTGAAGTGAGAAGATTGTGATCATAGAGAAGAAGCCAAGTCTATATGTTAAATAGAGTATAAGAGACCATAAGCAGTCAAGGAATCTTATAGTTAGGCAGTAGCCAAGACCCCAGTAATGTAAAATGAGACTGTCAAGTGCTTCAGAGGAGTGAATCTCTAAACCAAAACAGAGATACTAAGTATCTCCAAAACTTTATTTGTGCTTTTAAAGCAAACAGTAAATAGATAATTTAGTTCCTAAACAAATTTTGTGCACTGAGCTATCTCCAATGATATAACAAATTCCCAGTTTTAGAAGAAGCCATTCATGTCTTGAATTGATTTTATCTCCTAGGGAGTTTTGATTTTTGTTATTTAAAGAGAAATCTGGTATAGAAACATACTCATTTACTGTTTGTGATAATGTGCACTAAAAATGTGAATAAGCTCTGCTGGTAAAGTGAGATAAGCATCTCAAAGAACTCTACCTAAAAACTAAAAAAATACTCCCAGGACAATAAATCCAAAAGAAGATATTTAAGCAATTATTATATCTTCAAAGTACATTTTAAGTTAAAGGTATTCACAGAAAATTATATTTTATTACAGCTTTATTTACAGTTGTATATATATATACATATACATATATATATATATGTATACACATTTTTCTAGTGATTGTCTTTACTTAAATAACAGTATTTATAGGAATTAAGAATGTATGAAATACCATTATTGCTCAAATCTATAATTGATATTAAAAATGTCTTAATTGCATGATTTGAACTGAATATTCTTTTCAGAGGGAAAATGATAGATTTCCCACTGCAACTGACCCAGTTATCTCCAAGTTCACTTTCCATGTTCAATTACTTATGATTTACACACCTACAGTTTATGCTGCTGTATATTATTTCATCTTGACACTAGCTGGATTACAATCATCCAACCCTGCAAATGCAAAGGGATTCACAGGTCACATCACAATTCTTCCTAATTTTTAGCAAAGAGAAATACCAAAGAACATAAAACAACAATGTACAGGAAATAAAAAAACCTGTAGTCAAAATCCAGTTCTAAAAGGAAAAGAGTTCTTCGTATTGTTGCATTGCTCATTGTAAGAATAAAAAAGTATGTTTAGCCAACATTTCACTGTTGTTTTATGATGAGTCTGAGCTTTTTCTATCCAATTAAACTGAAGAAAGGCATAGTAGAACAGGTGAGTCTGAGAACTGACACAAATCTACTTACTCTAGTTCATTTTCATTGATACTGGAAGTTTATGATGTTCTTTTCCAGGGACAGATTTTTGACCAGTAATATTTTATTTAATATCTGAAGCAAATAACAAGAAAATTGCAATTTAACTGAATAATAGACAAAATAAATATAGTCCTGTGTCACTTAGTGATGAAGATATATTCTGAGAAAAGCATCAGTGTGCAATTTTACTGTTGTCTAAACAGCAGAATGTACTTACACAAACCTAGAGGAAAGAAGTCAATCTCTAGATGTGGTCTCCTGATGCAACCTAGCAGCTCAGTGAACACAAGATGTATTAGGTTGCTGCCAGCATAACATAGCATCCAGTTTTACAGTGACCTTTTTTCTAAGTAGAAAAAATATATTCTAAAATAATGATTAGAAGTATAACATATTAAATGCACAAAACCAAAAAGACAGTCATGTTTTACCATGCAAAGTTATATACACTAGACTTACATGACTGGCAGCACCAGAGGTGTGCTCACACTGGTATTACTACAAACAGGTGAATAATGCAGCCTGCTTCTCTGTTGTAAGGAGCAACAATGGGCAGTAGGAATTTGTCAGTCATATTATACTACTGTGGAACTATCCTGGTATATGTGGTCTCATATTGGCTGAAACAGAATTTTTCACTCACAGCAGAACTGGAGTAGGGAAAAAACTGAAATTAATGGTCCAGGCTGAATATAGGAAATCAGCATGGTCTGATAATTATTGAGGGTTGCACAAAAGGGAACTATGGGGAAGCAGTACCCTAGCAACTCCCAGAAACAAGAGACAGATTATAGTCTTTCAGGTAACAGCAAAGTGCAAATTGGTAAAGTAATTTCCTCCCAAGCCTCAATGTATTTTTATTGTGTCTTCAAAATAGAAAATGTTAAGCCAAAAATTTTGTTAGGAAAGAAAAAAATCAGGGTCAAATCATTTTTGTCACTTAAATAGAACACATTGGTTTGAAGTATCTGACTTAGAAATGTCATTACCAAGGTCAACAGAGAATTGGTGGTGAAAGGAAAGGACATTTTATTCACAGTACTTTGATAAAAACTAAGTTTTATTCTAAGCTATTTTATTCATTCTAATACCACATACAATACTAGTGCAAGAATTCAAATATGAAACACACAATAATCCAGGTTAAAAAAACCAACATGGACTTTTTTGATAAAATATCGGATTCCTACTAAAGCAAAGTGGAACTCAGGTTCAGACTCTGCCTCAGGTCCAGACAGGTCCTGAATGAGAGGAGAATCATGAGTAAGAAGAGAGAAAGATAACACAAAGCAGACTCAGAAGTCAGAAAACACTGACACATATTTACATAATTATCATTTTATGCTTATATTTGTCTTTTAAACCTATAGGAACTCTTTCATGCTAGTATTTTATCCTTGCTCACTGTTTATTTTTATTTTTATTTTTGTGGTACTAAAGATTGAACTCAGAGGCATTTTACCTTCAAGCTACACCCCCAGCCCTATTTTCTATTCATTTTGACACAGACTTTCACTAAGTTATGGAGGACCTCTCTAAGTATTGAAGCTGGCTGAGAACCTGCAATCCACTCGTCTCAGCCTCCCACGTAGTGGGATTACAAGTGTGCACCACCATTCCCAGCTATTTCTTTTTTTTTTTTTTAATTGATGCATTGTAATCATACATCTTAGTGAGGTACAGTATGGTAGAGGCATATATACACACAGCATCATTTAACTCTTCCCCAATTCCCTCCCCCCTCCCTCCTTCTTATGTTTGGCTTAGCGATTGACTTATATGTTTTTAAATGTATATCATGTGCATTGTGGTGTTTCCCTTTCCTCTCTGCCATCTCGCTCAGGTAGGTCTGCTTTCTTTACTCACTCATCTAAGGTTTCTCCTTCTTTGTCTAGAGTCCCTCTAATGTCTCATTTTCTCTCTAACTTTCATATATTAGGGAGAGCATACAATTTTCTACTTTTTGTGACTGACTAATCTCACTTAACATAATGTTCTCCAGTTCCATATATTTCCCTGCAAATAACATGATTTTGTTCTTCTTTATGGCTGAGTAAGATTCCATTGTGTATATATCCCATAGTTTTGTAATCCATTCATCTATTGATGGACATTTTGGCTGGTACCACAGTTTGGCAATTGTGAATTGTGTGGCTATAAACATAGATACACATGCATAGGTCTGATAGTTTGGTTTCCACTCTTTTGGGTAGATACCCAGAAATGGTATTGCTGGATCATATGGTAGGTTCATTCCCATTCATCTAAGGACCCTCCATATTGTTTTCCAAAGTGCTTTCATTAATCTGCAATCCCACCAACAAAGTATTAAAATTCCCACTTCTCCACACCCTCACCAGCATTTGTTGTTGTTTGTGTTCTTGATGATTGCCATTCTGATTGGGGTTATGTGAAATCTCAAGGTAGTTTTGATTTGCATCTCTCTGATTGCTAATGATGTTGAATATTTCCCCATACATTTATTGGCCATTTGTATTTCTTCTTTTGTGAAGTGTCTCTTTAGATCCTTTGCCCATTTTTTGATTGGGTTATTTGTTTTCTTAGCTGTGAGTTTCTTGAGTTCTCTGTATATTCTAGATGTTAGTCCTCTATCAGAGGAGTAGCTGGCAAAATTTTTCTCCCACTCTGTGGTCTCTCTGTTGAAGGTTCTTGATAGTTTCCTTTGCTGCACAGAAGCTCTTCAGTTTAATACAATCCTATGTATTGATCTTCCTTTGAGTTGCTTGTACTTTTGGGGTCTTATTGAGAAAGTTTTTTTTACCTGTGCCTATGTGTTGAAGTGTTGGGCCTATGCCCTCTTCAAGTAGCTGTAAGGTCTCTTGCCTGACTTCCAGGTCTTTGATACATCTTGAATTGACTCTTGTGCAGGGTGAGAAAATGGAGTTTATTTCCATTTTTCTGCATATAGATGACCAGTTTTGCCAACTCCATTTTTTGAAGAGGTGTGTTTTTTTCCAGTGTGAGGTTTTGTCCCCTTTGTCAAAATCAATTGGATATAAGTGTGCAGATTTTTTTCTGAGTCTTCTTTTCTGCCCCATTGGTCTATGTGTCTGTTTTTGTGCCAGTACCATGCTGTTTTTATTATGATAGCTTTTTATTATGATAGTTTGAAGAAAAGTATTGTGATTTCTCTTGGATGGTTCTTTTTGCTGAGAACTTCTTTGACTGTTCTGGATTTTTGTTGTTCCAAATGAATTTAAGGACTGGTAGTTATATGTCTTTGATGAATGACCTTGATAATTTTATGGATATTGCATTGAATCTGTAGATCACTTTTGGAAGAATGGCCATCTTGTTGATATTTAGTTTGCCTATTCAAGAGTGTAGAAGGTATTTCCAACATCTTATAAGGTCTTCATCATTTTCTTTTTTCGGTGTTTTATAGTTTTCCTTGTAGAGGTTTTTACCTCCTTGGTAGGTTTATTCTTAAGTATTTTATTATTTTGGGGTGATATTGTGAGTGAAAATGTTCTCTGAATGTCTTAGTGAATTTATGGTTGGCATACAGAAATCTTATAATTTTTTAAGATTGATTTTATATCCAGACATTTTGCTAAATTTGGTGATCAGCTCTATAAGCCTTTTTGTTGGGTTTCTTGGATCTTCTAAATATATTATCATGTCATCTGCAAATAGGAAAAGTGCTGGAGGCTACCAGCAAAGTTGAAGGGTCCTGAAATGGGGGGTGAGGATTAAGAAAGAGAAGGACAAGAGATAGATTCAGGAGGACTGTCAGTGAATACTGCAGCCGCGAGTTTATTTGGCTCAGCCCTTGTATATTCTTTCGAGCACCAGAGTTTTGGTCAGGGTTCAGAGAACAAACATACATCATAAGTAGCATAGTTAAAGTCTTGACAACATCCTACTTCCTGGAACATGGAGCAAACAGAATTCTCTACTTAGGTTAGCAGTCAGCATGTACTTGAGAAAATCTTCTAAACCTCTATAAATTTGCAAAAACAGACCTTGAACACTGCCAGTCCCTGACAGGACAGTTTTAATTCTTCTTTTCCTATTTGTATGCCTTTGATTTCCTTCTCTTGCTTTATTGTTCTGTCTAGAGTCTCAAGTACTATATTGAACAGAAGTGGTGATAATGTCTTGTTGCTGTTTTTAGTGGGAACTCCTTCAGTTTTTCCCCATTTAATATGATGTTGGCTGTGGGCCTATTGTATATTGCCGTTATGACATTGAGGGATGTTCCTTCTATTCCGATTCTCTGCAGTGCTTTTACCATGAATGGATGTTGGTTTTGTTGAATGCTTTTTTAGTGTATATTGAGATGATCATGTGATTTTTGTATTTAGTTCTGTTTTTGTGGTGAATTACATGCATTGTTTTTTATGTTTTGAACTGAGCCAGTCTTGTAGAAGATATAAAAATTTAAACCTACCAATAGTGATCAAAGAGATTGAAGCAGCAATAAAGAGGCTACCATCAAACAAAAACCCAGGACCAGGTGAATTTTATGACCTTTATAGAAGAGCTAATAACAATACTCCTCAATCTCTCTTCCATGAAATGGAAAGAAATGAGATTCTCCCGAATACATATTGTGAAACCATCATCACATTAATAACAAAATCAAATAAAGACAACTCAAGAAAAGAAAACTATCATCCTATATCATTGATGAACTTAGATGCAAAACTGCTAAATAAAATACTAGCAATGCGCATTCAAAACCACATCAAGAAAATTATACACTATGACCAAGTCACATGCTAGTATTTTTAATGTCAAGTTTCTCTTTTAATTATTTTTTGTTCATTATTATTTTGTGTTATATAGAATATTGGTGAACCACATGATAATCCCAGAAGTTAGGAGTATGTTATTAAGATTGCTAATCAGAGAGAATACACTGTCCTATCCAAGGTGGGAGTATTGTAATCTCAAGGGCCCTTAAGTGTGGAAGTGGGAGACAAAAGAACCATTATCAGAAATGAGATATGAGAAAGACCCCCACTCATGGCTGCTTTTGAACATAGAAGACCAAGAGACAAGAAAAAACAAGTGACCTCTGAAAGCTAGAGAGGGGAAGAAAAAGAGATTCTCAAAAAAATGGCAATGGCCTTGCTATTTCAGGCCAGTGAGACCAGTTTGGTTTGTTCCCATCTAGAACTGAAAACTAATAATTCATGTCATGTTAAGACACTAAGTTTGTGGTACTTTGTTACAGTAATACCAAGAAACTAAGACAAATATATACACAGTGAAAAACCTATTGCTTCTAATTATTAAGAGAATAGTGCTCCAATGATTACGGAATTTTCTCATCATTCTTTCGGTTTCGTAAGAGTTTTTCAAAAGTATATGAAACTATTACTAGGAACTTATTAATATTGCTGGTATTTACCAATGAGTTGTACTTATCATTCCTATTCAATGTCCCTCTTTATGTGTTTCAATACTCCTTGGTTACAGGTCTATTTCTGACATTGATATGAGTACTGCTGCTTCCTTTTTCTGTTTATGTGGTGTGCTTATTTTTCTATCCCTTTACTTTCAAACTATATGTTTGTGTAAACAGCATAAATTGGAGTCTTGTTTTATTACTCTTGTCTGATAATCTATGCTCTCTGTCTGTTTTATTGTTGGTTGCTTTTCATTATAGTACTGGGGATATAATGTAGGGTCATTCTATCTCTGAAACACATCCCCAGACATATTTTATTTCTAATTTTAAAACAGGGTCTTGCTAAATTGACATATTTTATTTTTAATTTTAAAACAGGGTCTTGCTCCCTGTCAGCCTCCCAGGTCCTGGGATTACAGGCATGTGCTTCTACGTACTTTTAGTTAGAATATTTGCTCCATTTATATTTAAATATAATTATTAATTTTACTCTTCTTGTTTTATTTTGTCCAAGATATTTTACAGATTTTTCTTTTATTTGAAAAGTATTTTGCCAGTTAACAAAATATTAATAAAATGTTTTTGTTATTTTCTATATTTTGAATTAACGGAATGTTTTTGTCATTTTCTATATTTCCTCTATTGACCATGGAGTCTCACTTCTTTCAAATATAGCCATCCCTAACTCATTAAAGGATATGTAACAATATCACTTTACCACTTATGCTTCATGTTTGAAGCTTTATGCTGTCTGTTTCCCACTTACTTTCCACATCTTAATACCTGAAAATTCTCACTCTTCACTTTTCACTTACTACACAATTCTCATTTCAAGATTATCGCATAACATTCTCCACCCTCCTTATTCTCTTTCCTATTTATTATTTTATAAGTATAGTTTTATTTAACTTTACTAATTGTTTATGCTACTGCTGGCAGATATATTACTTCTTCATACATCAGAGATCTTTTTCAATTCAGTTATTTTTTTATGATATCTGAATTTCTGCTTGTCTTCACAGTTTCTATTTTCTCTGCTGAAACCATTTATATATTTACTTACTAAGACAATATCTATTCGCCTTTAAACACATTTATAATAGCTGCTTTGAGGTGTTTGGGTGCTTACTCTGATTTCTTGGGTCTTCAAAGATCATAATTTTAAATTATATTGACTGCTTTCCATTTTGACTGTAAGTACTGTTACTTTACATATAAACTATGTGCAAATATGTTACCATCACAATAAAATACATTACAATGTGAGACTCTAATGCACAAATTTTCAAAAAATTAAGTAGTAGATATCCTCCATGAATTATTTAAAGGACTCTTCATTCTGTGTTCTTGTAATGAAAAGTTTGAAATTTTTTTTTCTAGCAGGTAATAAAACTATTGCCTGTTCTTGAATTCATCCAGACTTGCTTTATTGTCTAGAACAAGTAAGGGAAAAATTCCATGAGTTCCTTAGATCATCTAATATGTTGTATCTTGACCCACAAATGCTGTCTCATATGTCTTACTGATGTCTCATATTAAACTCTATAAGAATGTGTAACTAGGCACAATGGCACACACCTGTAATCTCAGTACTTGGGAGGCTGAGACAAGAAGAACTCAGGTTCTAGGCATTTTTACAGTAACTTATTGTGGCCCTATTTCAAAATAAAAAAAATTTTTAAAAAGGGCTGAAGTCTGCAGTATAGTTCAGGGGTAGAATGCCCCTGGGTTCAGCCTCCAGTACTACAAAAAAAAGTGTGTATGTGTGTAGTGTATTTCTCTTTCTAAGGTATTCATTATTCCCAAATATAGTGTTCTTGGTATTTCACATGAGTAACCTCATCAATCATAGGGTTCATCTTGTGAGTTGACCCTATCTCAATGATCACCTTTTTATGTTATCTGTTTTCTATAACAAAAATGTCATTTCATAAAATTTTTACCATGTTATAGTTGCTGCTGTTGGGAAGGTTAGTACAACAATTGCTCTGTTATGTCTGAAAACAAGTGCTTTGTTGTTATTGACTTGGTTTCCATTGTTAGAATGCCTGGCTATGTAGTTTATAAAGGGGTTTATTTGGCCTACAGTTCTGGGAGTTAAAGATTGTGGTGCTCACTTCTGCTCAGCTCTATGTCATATGGCAACTATGCCCCAAATGACATTGTTCTGGGAGCCCATAGCAGAGGGAGAGGTCAGATGGTGAGACAGGAAGCCAGAGAAACTTAGAGGACAGGCTTCTTTTTATAACAACTTGCTCTCAAGAGAACTAGCAAGGTATCTGTCAGGATTACATCAATTCTTTTCAAGGGCAGTTACTGCAATGAACTAACAACCTTGCACTGGCCTCCAACTCTGTGAGGTCTCACAAGTTCTCAACATCATGTGCCTTTGAGCACATGAGCCTTTGGGGAGCACATCCAAACCAAATCACAATCACGACACTTAATTCTTGTCTACCTTTACTCAAATAATTGAATGATAGTTATGAATGTTTTGTTTAATTTTATAGATCTGTCCATCTTTGTTTTATGTTTTTGAAAATCCATTGGACATACTAAATTTTAGGACTAGTAAATCTTTTTGAAAAATTGATACCTTTATATCTATGAAGTCTCTCTATCTCTAATGATACTTTGTCTTTAGCTTCTCTTTTTCTGATATGAATATAGTTATATTACATATATACATACTTAAACAAATATAAGTAGTTATATTTCTTACAAATAGTCTCTATTGCATGTCCTTTCTTATTGTTTTTACTTTTAAATTATAAATGTCTTTATATTTAAGATGTAGCAGTTCAAGATATCAAGAAGTTTGAGTTTTACTAATTTTAGTCCATCCTGCTCTTCTTCTTCCCTTTCCATACATACTAGTGAAATGGATGGTGATATTCTCATATGTGGATATAACATTATTTCAACTGTTTTCTTCCTCAATCTTTTCTTCTCTCTACCCCTATGCTACAGTACTATTCTACTGTTATACTTGTCTTGCTCCTCATTTATGTAAATTATCTTTTGTTTCTAATTTTCTTTCTAGCTTCCACATAATATGAGAAAACGTATGACCTTTGATTTTCTGAGATTAGCTGATTTCAGCATATTATTCTCTAGTTCCATCCATTTTTTCTGCAAGTGGCAATTTCATTATTCTGGGTGGCTGAGTAAAATTCCATTGTGCATCACATCTTTAAACTATTTATTTGTTGATGGACACCTAGCTTGGTGAATTGTGCTGCTATAAACATGGATACAAATGTATCACTATCACATTCTAAATTTAATTCTTTTAGAAAGACAACAAGGAGTGATATAGTTGTGTCATGTGGTGATTCCATTTATAAGTTTTTGAGGAACCTCCATAGTAATCTCCATAATGGCTGTGTTAATTTACAAGCCCCTATGACAACAGTGTGTAATAATCCCTATTTTCCC
The DNA here is from genome assembly GCA_004027655.1 of Graphiurus murinus. Lineage (NCBI taxonomy): Eukaryota > Metazoa > Chordata > Mammalia > Rodentia > Gliridae > Graphiurus > Graphiurus murinus. Next base: position 20,916 of record PVLC010011726.1, on the reverse strand, counting down.
ATGTCCTTTCCAGAATTTATTAAGGTTTGTGTCCTTAATGATGGTAAATTTAACTGGAATTAGATAGAATCTTAGTATAGTTGTTTTGATATTCATTTCCTTAATTGTTAGTGATATTAGTTATTTTTATTTCTTTTCTTTTCTTTCCTCTCCTCTTCTTTTCTTTTCTTTCTTTCCTCTTTCTTTTTTCTCTTCTGGTACTAGGGCTTTGAACACAGAGACATTCTACCTCTGAGATAAAATACAGCCTTATTCTTTTTTTTAATTTGAAACAGACTCTCACTAAGTTACTGAGGGACTTGATAAATTGTTAAGATTGACCTCAAATCTGTCATCCTCCTATCTCAGCCTCTCAAGTACTGGTATTGTAGGCATGCATCGCCATGCTAAGTGATCATTTATATTTTTTATTTTGAGAAATGTCTATTTAGTTCAATTGTCCATTTAAAAACACATCTTGGTTATTTGGTTTTTTTGTGTATGTGTGTATAAAGATTTTGTAGTCTTTATATATTCTGGTTATTTTTCAACTCTCAGAGGAGTAGCTGACAACAATTTTCTCCAATCTGCAGACTTTTCAAACTCTTGTTTTCTTTTCTGCATATGGAATTTTTAATTTGATATTTTTCCATTAATTGATTCATGATTTTATATTCTGAGATTAGGGAATCTTATTCAGGAAGTCTCTGAATGTTAGCAAGTGCAAAGTTTCTCATTGAATTTCTAGGTCTCTGATCCATCTTGAGTTGATTCTTATGCAGGATTATTGTAATTATATACAATACTGAAGTATAGAGTGATAGGGACATATATGCCTCAACGCATAGAGCACTTCCCTCCAGACCCCACCTCCCTCCCTCCCTCCCCTCTCCATACATGTCTTTGAGATTGGAATCTTAAAGAATTTAACATTTGAAATAATGCTACATAAGTGTATTAATTTACTGATATCTTAGCTATTTTGAAAGTGCTGCAGATATCTCTTTGACATGTGATTCTGTATCCTTTGGCTATATATCCAAAGTACAGTAGTGTGATGGCTGGGTCATGTATTTTAATTATCTTGAATAATCTCCATATTGTATACTACAGTTTGCTAATTTCTATTCCTACCAACAGTGTGTAAGGATTATCTTTCCTCAACATGCTCAACAGCACTTCTCTTTTGAATTTTTATTGTTGTTGATTGTTTTGCTGATAGCAGTCATTCTTGGTGGAGAGGTAATGATATGTTGTGGTTTTGATTTATATTTCCCTAGTGATTAGGGATATAGAACATTTTTAATGTACCTGTCCTTTCGTGCCTATTCTTTTGAGAATTGTCTAGTCAGATCATTTGCCAATTTTTAAGTTTTTTGTTTTCATGAGATTGAGTTGAGTTCTTTAAATATTTTGGATACAAAATCCTTTTTGATACATACTTCACAAATATTTTCTCTTATCCTGTAGGTTTCTCTCCATTTTGTTGTTTCTTTTGCTATGTGGAACATATCGCCCTGAACACACCCGATATCATGTTATTGCATTTTTTCTACATATAGCTATTCAGTTTTCCCAGCAACATTTATTGAAAAGGATGTCTTTTCTTCAGCATATGTTTTTGGAACCTTTGTCAAAAATCAACTAGTTTTATGTATGAGAATTTGTCTATTTTCTATTTTTTTGTGTTTGTCTATGTATCTGTTTTTGAAGTACTTATTGAAATGATTATTTATTTATAAGCATGCTGTTTTCTATTTCTCATATTCTTTGTTTAACTTCATCTCTTTTTCTATCTCTGTAGGATTTCCTAATGTATTTCCTATTTAGTTTTTATCTCTTTTATTGGCATTTAGTATATGACTTTTCACTTTATAAATGAGTTTTGAATTAAAATTATGAAATAAGAAAGAAAAGATAGACAGGAAAACAAATTTAAAAAGTTACCTTAGCTGTCTTCATTTAAAAATTATCATAAAATATTTCTCAGCAGAAATATTTATGCTATAAAACATATCCAGTCAAAATATCCATTGTTCTTTAGTTTTGACTATTGTTAAAATGAATTAAAATATTTATTCAATACTGTTTAAAGATTTAACATAATTAAAATTAATCAGGTCTCTGACTTGGAGAGCTTGCACTAAATGCTTATGGTTTATTTATTTTTTCTTTTCTGCTTCTTTAGAATAATTGTTTTAAAAATCAATCAACAAGCTGATTTAATTATTCATTTTTATCCTTTATATGAACATAAAACTGTATCCTTTTATTTCCTTTTTGGTGGCTTCTCTAGGATTTGCAATATATTCTAAATTAGTATTTTACCACTTCACCCATGATATGCATATCATTTCTATTATCATGTGATAATATTACCACAGTGTACTTCTGCTTATTTCTGGTAGGTTCTTGTTCTATCACTCTGACATATATGTTTTATAATCCTCAAATACATCTTGTTATTAAATAAAACAATGTATGATTTAAGTAAATCAAGAAAAGAGAAAAATTATTTTTATATTTACTGTTTATTATTTTGTCACTCAGATTATTCTGTAGATTTGAATTTTCATTAAGAATAATATTATTTCTGTCTAAAAATTTTTCTTTCTTATGTTTTATCATTCAAGTTTTCTTACAACTGATTATTTCTCTCATATTTAAAGATATAATTCTGTAAATAATTTGGCACATACAAATGAATAAGAAAGTTCAAAGAAATGCATTATATTTTCATTCAGTTGCATTTTCTCATTAAAAAAAAGACTAGAAAATTATCAAGAATGGACAGGGTAGAATATTTTTAACTTGTTCAGAATTTCATGCCAAGTTGATAGATTGAGCATATAAATATTTATGAAATCATTCATCTTGGGTGATATGTGAACTAGTTTTATATTGATTATACCTACTTATCTATTATGTGTGTGACAATATGAAAATGGGCACAAGCTGCTCCTATTGATTTACTGTCCAATAAATAATTATAGTTCATTACTTAATGATTATATACTTACATAATCATTTCCCTTTTCTCTTAGTTGTATCAGTGACAGTTTTAAAGCCTGAACTATTTATGCACAACAATTAGATATCATTTGCAAAGACAATATGCATTTTCAAATAAGCTGTCTCCTGGTCCTATTTGCATGTGGCAAAAGAATGTATTAACTGTGGTTACCAGTACCCACACTTTTAAATATATTGAGCACAATTTCACTAAACAGACATACTGGGCTGTTTTGTTTGGACATATAAGTTTTCAAATTGTCACATGTCAGAAACACTCCACTCAATGTGCACCGAGGGAAGAACACTCTGAGTCCAGATTGTCTGCTGGAAAAGAGGCTAAAGGAACACTGTAGACAGATAGCCTTAGTTTTCATTCATCTTAGTGTTCCTAATTCCTATTAGTAGAAATAATGTCTGTCACTTGTTATAGACAAGGACAAGAAAATTGAAGAAAAAAAAAGACAATAAGCCAGGTGCAGGGGTTCATGCCTCTAATCCCATTACTTGGGAGGCTGAGATAAAACAAACACAGATTTGGGGCCAGCACAAAAATTTAGTGAGATCCAGTTCAAAAAAGGAAATAAGTGGAGATGGGGCATAACTCAGATATTGAATGCTCCTGTATTCAATTCTCAGTACTACACACATGCCACACCCTTCTCTAACCGTGCTGTCTGACAAGGTCTGGGTATTGGAAAATGAGACCCAAGGAATATGCTTTCAAAGAATAGGTCACAGTATAATGAGGAGTGTGTTTGGGGTACTGGGAACTATGGTATTATTAATCATATTTTGCATTATTAACTTGGGAGTAATTTCTAGATTGCATGTTAATTCTCAAGTAGAAGCTCACTTCTGTGGAAACCATAATTTCTTTGTCTGAGGCCATTATCCCATGTCCTAATATACTGCTCATAAAAGTTACTAAGCAAATCCTAAATCCCACAGAATAGGATTTAGGAAAATTTATGTTAAAAGTTACTACAAACAGAATTGTAAAAAACTTCAGCCTCTGCCTAAGGGTGCCAATTTTATACATAGAATACCTGACCTTCCATTATCCTTTATGGAAAATTATACTGAGAATGGTGTCAGGATGGTTAATAAGAATAAATTACATGGTTCTTATAGAAGTTAACCATTTCTACGACTAACATTTAACAGGTCACTAGTCTTTTTCCTACCATCGAACTTAGCAATGTGTTCCTGTTTACCTAGTCTCAGAAAAATAGATAAAAAGTTTCCTTACAGACTTAAAGTCTCCTCCATAACCTGTCTTCCTCTACACCAGTTAACCATCATTAAGATTGTAAACAAAACATGGTAACTAACCGTTACGTACCCTTCTCTGATCTTTGTGTGATCATTAGCCTCTGTGTAAATTTTTCTACTTTAATCCAACTGCAAAAGGTTTTCCTGCAAGTAATGCTAAAAAGAAAATATAAAACCTGTAACTTGTGGACAATAAACAGAATAGCTTCACACTGCCTGTCTGTTATCCAGTGCCAACACCTTGCCCACCTTCAAGACCCCCTGGACCTGGCTGCAGTGGGACTCCAGCACACACATATACACACTCAAAATAAAAATAAAAATAAAATAATACAAACATAAATCTAGGAATAATTTCCTGCAATAATGCCTGAATAACTTCTTGGGCATTTTTAGTTGGGGTAGGATATAACTCTACCCATCCAAAAAATGTGTCAGGAAAAAACAGAAAATATTTATATCCTGAGCCAAATGAACATTTTAAATTGGAAGCCAGATAGCCAACATGTTAGGTTATATGTGACATTGTGAATGTCCTCAAGGCACAAAGTCTAAAACACAGCATACAATTTAGCATATTGGTTGCTATGAGCTTATTAGTAACAATAATTTGCTTACTATAAGGATTATATACCACTACTTTTGTTTTTACATATTTGGCAGAGCCATCTATAAAACAAGCATCACATTTTACATTTAAGGTTATTGTGTCTTTTTTTTTCCTATTTTATTGGAGACCCCATTAATTGTTTAAGTATCTTTAAAGTTTCTGGTTTCACAAAAAAATTCTCATAATCAAAAGGAAAAAAAAAGTTCCACATGAATTTCTAAAAGCAAGATTCCTGGTTGATAGTACATAGGGGAATTTAAACAGGTTGTTGTTGTTGTTGTTGTTGCTGTTTTAAGTTTGAGTAGGACTTTTAGATGCTCCAGTACCTTACAGGAATAGATTTTTTTTTCTTTTATGGTGTCTGGTGGTCCTGGACCTGTAAAATCTCAAGTGGGACAGGTTCAACTTTATAGCATTTTATAAAGACTCAGAACCTTTCAACATCAGTATCATATTACACCATGGTATTGTCACAGAAACAGGCACATAGACCAAAGGAACAGAATACAAGATACAGAAACAAATTCACATGCTTATAGCCAATTGATCTTCAACAAAGGAGCCAAACATGTATGCTGGAGAAAAGACAACATTTTTAAAAAAATGATGTTGGGGAAGCTGGTGAGGATGTTGATAGGATTGCAAACTAGCTCAGCCACTATAGAGATCAGTGTGGATATTCCTTAGAAAGATGGAATGGATTCACCATATGACCCAGCTAAACCACTCCTGGGTATCTTTCCAAAGATGTTGAAAGCAGAGAACTACAGTAATATATGCATATTAATGTTCATAGCAGTACAATTCACAATAGCCAAATATGGAATTAACCCAGTTGTCCATCAACAGATGAATGGATCACAAAACTATGGAAAATACATACACAATGGAACTATACCCAGCAATAAAGAAGAATAAAAATAATGTCATTTGCAGGAAAATGGAAGGACCCAGCGAACATTACATTAAGTGAGATTAGCCAGTCACAGAAAGTGAAGGAGCATATGTTTTCTTTAATACATGCAAGCTAGAGAGTAACTGGGATACCAGAGGGACTCAAGATAATGGAGGAGAAACCTCAGTGGAGCCAGGAAAGAGGTCTAAGGGAAGGAGAGGAGGAAGACTGGAGTTCATTATTGGAAATTCTAGCATTGACTGTGTGCACATGTGTGAAAATCCCAATATCAGTCTCGGTCCTCTGTATAGGAAGTGGGGAGATAGGGAGGCAGGGGTGGGAGAGAGACCAAGTGCTGTGTGCATGTATGTCAATGTCAACATGATTTTCATTATGATGTGATGTGATAATGCACCAATAAAAGCACATAAAAAATCAAATTGATCTTGATATATTAACTACAGCACAGGAGTCTATTAAGTGTGTTTTGTATATGTTAGGCACAGTTTAAGATTGCATCATTTAGTATGTTAACTAAAGATAAGTTATTTAACATAAATTGCTAAGAGATATAATTGTAATTATGTGACTCTATATATGAGGCTAAAGAATTCTTTGGCTGTGTTTTGATGAAGAATTATTAAGAAGATTATGAATTTTATCTAAGTATTAGGTGTTTTATGTTACCTAAAAGAAAGAATTTATCTAAATAAAAAAAAATTATAAGAATTGTTTTGAGTTTAAATTAAAAAGCAATTGTTAAGACAAAGGAAAACCTAATAAATAATAGGAGATACTCAGAGATGTAAATGTATGTTAATAAAGAAAGTTTCAAAAAGGAAGGGAAATGGTTTTATATGGGAAAGGATTGTATATATCAAGGATTTTGTTCTAAATGACTGAGTTATCCCATAAAAAAGTGTGAGGAGAAATCATGCTAGGCAAGACATAGGGTTTGAGGAAGCTAAAAATGATTTGTAAAGGATAACTTATCAAATAAATTTTGTATGTGTAGTAATTTGGTTAAAAATTAAAAGGAATTATTTAAAGGGTCTTCTAAAAGTCATACTTACTGTATTCATTCTGTTTGAAACAATTAGGCTTTCCCAAGATAATAATCTGCTCTTGGAAAAATTTTACAAAATCTAGCCTCAGAATTTTTTTTTCTTTTTATTAAGATAATTTTCCATGTTCTTTATATAATAGTATGATGTAAAAGAATATGATTTTGTGCTGTTTACTAAGAAGTAGCTTAAAGATTGTGTGTTAGCAAGATAATCTGTTGTGTTTACCTACTTTGATTACCTAGCAAACTGCATCTTAGCAGAATCTTGGTTTATGTGTGTATTTTAAACCAGGACAAATCAACAACTATAACTTTGGGTTACTATATTTGACACCCTATATATCTGTGACCATAGATGTGTATATATCTGAAAGCTAAATATGATGTGTATCTAAGTTTATCTAAATGTTTCATAAGAGTTTATAAAAGTAAAGATATTTGGGTTTTATGTACATTCAATTGAATCAATAAGTGATGTACTTATGCAATGTGCATCGTATTTGTACCTTAAGTTCCTAAAACTTCTGCCATCTGTTTAGTATCATTCAGAAATCCATCATGAAGACCTGTTTTACATCTGTTTGCTTTGACTGAATAAATGTCTTATTATTGTATGAGAGAGATACAACTATATATCAGATAATATTTATAATTATTAATACTGTTCCTTAGACATAAAAATCTAGAGCTATTCTTTGATTTTTTAAATCAATGTTGTTAACCTACATAGACTTGTAATTATGTTACTGAGTCACAAATTTTAAATTTCATTCCCATGGTTAAGGTAATATATGTTAACTTCTATGTAACTAATAGTGTTAATTATTTCTGGATCCTTTATAAGTAAAATATATTTAGAGAACAATCAGGAAATAAAAAGGCTAAAAGGAAAATGGCCAATATTTTGGTCCTGGACCTCCAAGGTCAAATAGGACTAGAAGAAGACCTTACTAGGCCCCTGCAACTCTGGATAGTCATCTGACCTCTGAAAATGAAGGTCCTGAAGGCCTCAGAGAGTGGGATCCACCAACACATTCTCTGTAAAAAGGAGGATCATTGGACAGGAAATATCCCCTATGCTTCAAGGGAAGCAACTTGTCAGCAAGACCATGACCCAGCCTGGCAGATGGCACAACTAGTAGAGGAAAAGCCTCACAGATTCCATAGGAGTAACTCTGAGGAGCCTTGATGGACCTTAACAGCAAAAAATTTATAATTTATGTTGTCCCAATACTGGGTTGACTATTTGGTCTTGAATACCCAGCAGGAAAGTATAACCAAAAACAAGTAAGCTTTTCTAGGGTAAAAGAGTCATACTTGTAGAGCCATTTAAAAGACAACCCATGATTTACCTGTCTTCTGACTTTGTCTCTCCCTTATATCTTCATTATAATTCATGATTCTTTTGCTTTTAGGCTCACAGAAAAAAAATATAACATGGCACTGGTGTCCAAAACATCTGATTATTTGTAAGATGCTATAAAGCTAAACTTGTCCCTCTTGAAGTTTTACAGGTCCAGGACCACTGACACCATAAAACCAAAAATTCCTATTCCTGTAAGGTACTGGCAGGTCTAAGAGTCCTGCTCAAAGTTAAAAACAAAAAAAGACAAAGAAAGAACGTTTAAATTTCTCTACTTACTATAAAACAGGAATCTTGTTTCTTTCTACTCTTATGAATTTGTTTTTCTTTTTTGATTATGGGAATTTCTTTGCTAAACCAGAAACTTTAAAGATACTTAAAGAGTTAATAGGGTCTCCTATAAAGTAGAAAAAATAGATACAATAACCTTATACCTAAAATGAGATGCCTGTTTTATAGATGGCTATGTCAAATATGTAAAAACAAAAGACAGGTAGCAGTGATATATAATCCTTATAGTAAGCAAATTATTATTATTATTATTATTATTATTATTATTATTATTATTGGTATTGTTGTGGGACAACACGTTGTCACTTGTGGGTTCTTGGCCTCCAAGATAAAAAGAATTTTAACACGTGTCAGTCAGGAACAAAAGGCAGGAATTTATTTAAGAAAGTAAGGGACTTGGGGAAGAAAACAGGTGAGCAGAGATCTTCCAGGCCAAGTGAGCAAGAGAGAGTCTTTGCAGCCTTTTCAATCCTTATATAGAACTTCCAAGAAGGGGTGGGCACAGAAGTCTGGACCTCCTCTTTCTCAGGTTTCAAGGATGGCTGACCACTTGCTTAGGTCTGACCTTTGTCCTCCTGGACCTCAGGAGTCTCAGGTGGGGCAGGGATCCAGGGGATTAAGAGTGTGGGCCCACTGAGCCTCCTGCCTAAGACCTGACACACCCAATAGGGTGGAGTTAGATTATGAACTCTGAAGATTTTAAAACTATATTTTTCCTTTCCTTCCCAATGTCTCCTTTCTGCCTAAATTTTATTCATTCTATTCTACCTCATCATTTCCCCCACTGAGACTTTTGGTCCCTTAAGGGGTTGCAGAAGGATGAAGTTCCATCTTCTGTAATTTCTTCACAGCTGACAAGGGGGCATTGACCCTGCCTACCCGGGACTGAAAGTCTTGCCCTAACTGATCTAAAGGAGATGTGGGGAGGTCAGGCCTTTTTATTGGCTGTTGAACCATCATCCTCTGATGTTCTGGAATAGAAGGCATAAACATGTGAGATATTAGTCTTAGGCAACAGTAAGCTAAACAACAGAGAAGTAAACTGATGCAAGGTATACCAGCCAAGAAAAGGAAAGATTTATCCCACCCAGATACTAACCAGTCACTTTCTGGGAAGGGGAACATCCGCCAAGGTAATGTGAACAAACTGGAAGTGGGTGTTGGCCGACAAATCCAACAGGTACTTTTTTCAGTATCTCTGCCATACTGTTGTACCCAATCCAGGAAAAAATTTGCCTTTACCTGGAAGAACAATGTAAAGATTAGGAGACAGATAAGTTTAATAATGCCTTAACAACTTTTTGGGCCTTTTCAATTTAGGTAGGATATGTTTTCACCCACCCAGAAAATGTGTCAGCAAAATCCAAGAGATACTTATATCCTTGGCATAGGGGTATCTGGGTGATATCTATTTGCCAGTCTTTTCAAGGGAATGTGCCCCGTCGCTGTACTGTGTTAAGCAATGGTGGTGGCTTCATTCCTCCACCTGGGTTATTATGGAGACAGGGGGCAGGCCCTTGTGACTTCTCAAATGATGGTCTCAAGACCCTTTCCTCCAAAGGCATGGGCAACCAAAGTGCCCAGTGCCCTTTTTCCCAAATGGCATGAGTCATGGAATCCTTTAATAATTCACCATTGATCAGCCTGGTGTAACAAGACTTTATGATCTTCCTCTCTAGCCCACCAGCCATTTTCAGCTAGTTTATAGCTGCACTGACTTGCCCATTCTTTTTCAGTTTCAGTATAAGATGGATTTACACTTAAGTCTGGGGCAAGAGGAATTAAAGCCATTTCTGAAATGTTCTGCAGTTCTGCTGATTCAGCATTTTTATCTGCTAATGCATTTCTCTGTACTATGGAGGAACCATCTCTCTGGTGTCCTCTGGTATGTATTCCAGATACCTGGTCAGGTAATCAAGCCACTTCTAGAAGGGAGAGGATTTCAGGACTATGCTTAATGGGGGAATTTCTCCCTGATAAACGTCCCTTTTCTTTCCAGATGGCAGCATGTGCATGAAGAACTAAGAGTACATACTTAGAATCTTTATAGACACTCATTAGTTTGTCTTTTCCCAGTTGTAAAGCTCATGTGAGGGCAATTATTTCAGACTTTTGTGCTGAGTTGTTCAGAGGAAGTGGCTTTGCCTCTATTACCTCCTGGAGGCTTACTACTGCATAGCTTGATTTTTTAATTTCCTCACTCATGAAGCTGCTCCCATCAGTAAACCATTTTACATCAGGGTTAGTTAGAGACTGATCACCAAGATCAGGCCTACTAGCATACACTTGTTTTAATTATACTTTCCTACTGAGTTTTCAAAGCCAAGTAGTTAGCCCAATATTGGACAATCATGAATCATAAATTTTGCTGATAAGGTCAGTTAAGGCTCCTCAGGGTTACTCCTGTGTGTGAGGTTTTGCCTCTCATCTTCAAGGATGGGTCATGGTCTGCTGACCATTTTCTTCCCTTGAAGCATAGGGGACACTGCCTGTCCAATGACCCTCCTTTTATGCAGAGATTGTGCTGGTGGCTCCTAGTCTCTGGGACCTTCTTGATCTCCCCGTTTCAGGAGGTCAGATGACTCACCAGAGTTGCAGGGCCTTAGTTGAGGTCTTTCCCTGGGTTCTATTTGACCTTGGAGTGCTAGAGCCAAAATATTGGCTATTTTTTAAGCTCTTTCATTTCCTGATTGTCCTCCAAGACTCACTGATAGAGCACCCAGATGGTCAATTTCACCAGTCCTTTTAATGATTAGGGGTCAATATTTAGCCTATTTTTCAGATAATGGCTATCAAAACATTGCTTAGATTATTCTGTTAAAAATACATCTGTGTAGCCGGGCGTGGTGGCGCATGCTTGTAATCCCAGCATTCGGGAGGCTGAGACCGGAGGATTTGGGTTCGCGGCCAGCCTCAGCTACCTAAGTGAGGCACTCCGCAACTTAGTGAGACCCGGTTTCAAAATAAGGAATAAAAAATAGGGCGGGGGGTATAGCTCGGAGGTAGAATGCCCCGGAATTCAACCCCCAATACTGCAAAAAAAAAAAAAAAAATACATCTGTGAGCCAGGCGTGGTGGCGCACGCTTGTAATCCCAGCATTCGGGAGGCTGAAACTGGAGGATCCGGGTTCACGGCCAGCCTCAGCTACCTAGTGAGGCCCTCCGCAACTTAGTGAGATGCTGTTTCAAAATAAAGAATAAAAAAAACATAGGGCCGGGGGTGTAGCTCGGAGGTAGAATGCCCCTGAGTTCAATCCCCAGTACCACACACCCAAAAAAAATACATCTGTATTGTTAACAGACAACAATTACAAAGGTATAATAGTTCTGATAATATTTGGTGACATAAATTCTCATTTAAATTTGACTTTATGTGTCTATATAATAACTCAATATTTTTAACCAGAGTGACATTAATTTGAAATGCCAAGTGTCTTATCACCTCTAACTATCTTTGCTTGAAGATGATTATAATAAAATTTAGGAATATGTAAATATCAACCTAAGAAAAATTACTATTAAATTTTTTGTTTATAGGTCATCAGCTTGGTAAGGAATTTTCTTAAGATCTGAATTCTAGAGGATACTTAGGAGACATAAATGTATTTAACTAATAAAGAAGCCAGTAATAATTAACATGATACATAACAGTTAACAATTTTTTTAACTTAACCTTAACCTTAACTTGATAATTGGAGTGAAATTTAGAAATTGTAGCTCAATAAGGTAACTATAATTATAAGTCTATGTAGGTTAACAGCATTGATAAAAATCAAATAGCTCTAGAATTTTTATGTTTAGAAATAAGCTTATTACCTGATAGATGGTTGTATCTCTTATACAATAATAAAACATTTATTTAAAGCAAAAAAAATGTAAACCAGATCTTAGTGACTGATTTCTAAATTGTACTAAAACCTAGATGGCAGAAGTTTTAGTAACTTAAGATTTCAATACAATGCACATTGTATAGAGATCATTTATTAGTTAGCCTTCATGTATATAAAACCCATATACCTTTACCTTTATAAGCTCTTATGAAACATTTAGATGAAACTAGATATATAGCATATTTAGTTCTCAGATATATACACATCTATGGCCATATATATATATATATGATCTTTATATATATATGATCTATATATATGAACTTTGGGTTACTATATTTGACATCATATATATATGATATATATATGATGTCAAATATAGTAACCCAAAGTTATAGCTGTTCATTTAGCCTAAGCTACAAAGTAGTCATTAAATATGTGTAAAATACAGACATTTATCTTGCTAAGATGCAACTTGCTAGATAATCAAAAGCAGTAAACATAAAAGGATTATCTTGCCAAGACACAACCTTTTAAGCTAGTCCTTAGTAAATGTTAAGAGCACAAAACCATAGTGTTTTAAATATAAAGAACATAGGAAATTATAAATTAGTTATTTAGAATAAAATTTTTGCAATATGAAATCTCATTTTAGATGAAAGCATTTCCTCTCTTATTACAATACCTCCTCATACCTATGAATCTCCTATTTGACCTTTTTAATGTCTCAATAAAAATTTTAGGTTTAAACAATTAGAACAATCCTTACATTTAAAACAATCCCTATAACAAATTTTAATTTAGATAACTTTTTTTGGATAAGATAAAACACTTAGCACTTAGATAAAAACACTTGATGTTTTTAATACTTGTTTATCAAAACACAGCCTAAGAAATTTTTCTTAGCCTTACATATGTATAGCATCACATATCAGAACTCTGACCCTTAGTAAGTCAGGTTTAAACATCCAAAAGACTGAAATGTTAAACTGCTCCTTACATTAAAGAAAAAAACATGTTTACTAGACTCAACTATATTGTCTTTTGCTTATGTTAAGCCAAGAATACTTTACATTTAACAATTGATGTTTAGCATTTAACTTACTTATAAAGATAAGCCATTTGTAAGAAAACTTACTCATATATTTACCTAGTTTACCCATTTTAATAGCCAGTCAGCACTTTTAGTCACTATTTTAACAAATAAAAGATCCTAAAAATAAAAAATAAGCATTGTAATTTTGAATATCAAATAGGAACACACATATAATCCTAATTGTTTAACCTAAAAAAAACCCTGTTAACTTTTAATGACATCTCTTACTTTTTAATAAACTTAAAAAAACTTATTTGTTAAAGACTTAAGTCATGTGAACTAAAAGTTATTTGGATCTATTTTTAACTTAATGAGTGCTCTTTATTAAGTTAATTTTGGTACCACGTGGATATGTTTGTATGAATACAAACATATATCTTATAGTTTTAACTTGCCAGGCATTGAATCTCCATAGATAACTAAACAGAGCCAGATGTAGAGTCCCCCAAATTAAAATACAACCTATCACAGATGATTTTTATCTAACACAATGAGTAATAGATTCTAGAATAGAGTACCCAAACATGGAAGTCTATACAGTAAGCGATAGTTGAGCAGGGACTGCCAATCATTGATGACACAGAAACAAAATGATTCTGGTGGCCACTGTTGCCATGTGACAGATCTGTGTCAGACATTGCCACATTATATTTCTCAGGGGAAAACACCAAGTATTTAGATCTCTGCCCATTTTTTCCTCACTCACAGAACAAGCCTCCATCTTTTAATTTACATTAAGACCATGAAAGGTAACAAAAACTAGTTTCTTTCTAATTTTTAAACTTTTGTCTTTTACTTATTTAATATGCACTCTGAGGATAAGTTTTCAGGGATGTTAAATTACCCATGATCTTATTTGCATGCTTTAAGGCTTTTTCTCTTGTAACACAAAACTAGCATTTTTAAATGAACAAACGAGACAAAATGAAAAACAACTCAGGATCAGATTAATATCTGTCCTCACTGAGCTGTACAGCTATCTGAATTTCTTTTGCAGGTCTCCCATGGAATGGACAAGCGTCCTTGCCATGGAGTTGCAGGCAGAGTCTTCTGAAGTTCTCCCATGGTCAGGCATCCCAGCCATGGAGTTGCAGGTGGATATAGAATGAACTCTTGTCCATTCTTTCTCAGAACATATTAATATCTGTCAGATCAGACTCTTGTCCCTATTCAGATATGTGCCCATTCAGGGACCTTTACTAGAAAGGCAAGCACATAAGACATGACAAAATGGAACAAAATATCCCTGAATTCTTATTCTCAGTTTTCTCTATTACTTTCTTAAAATTTATAACCTCATATATGCAGCTGAAAGATGTAAGCAAATAATTTAAAACAGAATTAACAATTCTCATATAACCTGCAAAAGTTTTTCCCAAAGGTTTGAGGGCATTTCCTAGATAAAACAAAATTAGATATTAATCAAAAGATTAAGACAAAGCACATTTCGAGCAGTTTCTATCCCTTTTGAGTGATACTGTTTCCCCTTAATTAAAGAGTATCTTAATTGAGGAATGGGGTCAAAGAGAAAAAGCATCTTTTTTTTCTAACTATACCCATTTATAAGACAAAATCAGATTTACTTATTTCACTGAAATGTTAATTACAAGCATAGGAGGGGAAAAATCAACCTACTTTAGTTAAAACAAAAATCTGAAAGTGTCCCCCCCAGTACCATATGGTTAGCCATTACCCAAGTTGTCACCTGGCTTAGCTAGAGCAATGAGACAAAAACAAGACAATTTAGAGCTAACATTTATAGCAAAAGCTAACAGATCAGCCACTAAGGGAGACCTGGGTTGACCCAGGAGGGAGAGATGCAAAAGCAGGGAGGGAAAAAGGGAGAGAGAATGAACCCTAAGTCCCATTGCTGGCAGTTGGCTTTCAGTGAAGGCTGCAAAGTTTACAGTGGGACTTTGTACCTTGCAGCTTTCTGTGGCTGCCCACAAGCAACTGCCAGCTAGAAGTCCTGAGGCACCTTGTGGTCTCATTGCTAGGCCAAGGGCTACTTCTCCCTTCTCCAGGAAGCCAGAGTGGAGAAGCCCCTTTGGGCTCTACCATTCCACTATCCTCTATAATTAACACATGTCTGAACTCTCTTGGTATTCTCAGCTATCTGCACATACACATAGAGCAACCAACAAAGATACAAAACTTCCTAAGCATTTTTCATAAAACTTACTCTGCCGATTTGTACAAAATCTCCATGTTGGGCGCCAGTTATGTCATGGGAGAGCACAGTGTAACTCATGGGTTCTTGGCCTCCAAGATAAAAAGAATTTTAACACGTGGCAGTCAGGAACAAAAGGCAAGAATTTATTTAGGAAAGTAAGGGACTCGGGGGAGAAAACAGGTGAGCGGAGATCTTCTGGGCCAAGTGAGAGTCTTTGCAGCCTTTTCAATCCTTATATAGAACTCACAAGAAGGGGTGGGCACAGAAGAAGCATGAACCTCCTCTTTCTTAGGTATCAATGATGGTTGGTCATCCCAAGAAGGGGTGGGCACAGAAGAAATCTGGACCTCCTCTTTCTCAGGTTTCAAAGATGGGTCTGACCTTTGTATTCCTGGACTTCAGGAGTCTCAGGTGGGGCAGGGATCCAGGGGATTAAGGGTGTGGTCTCACTGAGACTTCTGCCTAAGACTTGACACACCCTATAGAGTGGAGTTAGATTATGAACTCTGCAGATTTTAAAACTATATTTTTCTTTTCCTTCCCAACCTCTCCTAAATTTTATCCCTTCTATTCTACCTCATCAGTACTGGGGATTGAACTCAGGGGCATTCTACCTCTGAGCTATACCCCCAGTCCTATTTTTTTATTCTTTATTTTGAAACAGAGTCTCATTAAGTTGCAGAGTGCTTCACTAGGTAGCTGAGGCTGGCCGTAAACCCGGATCCTCAGGTCTCAGCCTCCCAAATGTTGGGATTACAAGCATGCGCCACCATACCCAGCTGTAAGCAAATTATTGCTATTAATCAATAAGCTCATAGCAGCCAATATGCTAAATTGTATGCTGTGTTTTATACTTTGTGCATTGAAGACATTTCACAATGTCATGTATAACCTAATGATATCGCTACCTGGCTTCTAGTTTAAAATGCTGATCATTTGGTCAGGTTATAAATATTTTCTGGTTTTTAGTGACACATTTTTGGGTAGGTAGAAGTATATCATACCTGAACTTAAAAGGCTCAAGAAGTTATTAAGGTGTTATTAAAGAAATGATTGATTAACAGCATGGTGGAATAAAATTCTCATTTTCTTGGCCAGTATACTTTGCATAGGAATACTCTTCTGTTGTTTGATTTACTGTTGTCTGGGGCTAATATCTCCTGTGTTTTGCCTTCTTTTCCAGAACATGAGAAGATAACTGCTCAACAGCCAATAAACCCTGACCTCCATCTGTTTACTTTAGATCAGTCAGGAGGAGACTTTCAGTCCCTGGATAGGGATGCTGATACCCCTTGTTAGCTCAGAAGCCCTTATAGAAGATGGAATTCCACCCTTCATCAACCCTTAAGATTAAGGGAGCAAAGTCCAGTGGGAGGATGGGGGCAGGGGTAATGAGATAGGATAAGAGAAATAGAATATTACATAGAAAGGACATAAACTAGGAAGGAAAAGGAAAATATATTTTTAAAATCTAGAATTCTTATAATCTCTAACTCAACCCCATAAGGTGTATTCTATCTTAGAAGCCTCAATAGACCAACACCCTTAATCGAAACTCCACCCTACAAGATCAGTTCTATCTTAGTAAAAATCCTCAATGAGCTCACACCCTTAAGCATAACCGCCAATCTCTGCACCTGATATTCATGAGATGCTTAGTAAACAAAGGATCCATTTCGAGGGACAAGGTCAGACGCCACCCAGTTACCACCCATAAATGTCTGAAAACTGAGGATTATGAGGAAGTCTAAGACACCCACCCCTGCTGTGTAACAACTCTACCACCCCCCATGGGGTTCTATTAAAGAAGAACTGTAAAAGCCAAGAAAATTCTTTCTCTCTCTCTCTCTCTCTCTCTCTCTCTCAGACACACACACACACACACACACACACACACACACACACACACACACACACACACTCATGCTCTCCCCTCTTGAGACTGCCTGTTTTCTTCCTCACATTCCTAAGTATACCTCTGTCTTTGTCCCTGAAAACAAAATGCATGATTATTCCAATATTAACCACTCAAGTTCCAACACTACATTCCCCCAAAGGTGTTTCAGAGAATTAGAAGTTTGAAACTATTTATTAATGTATGTGTGGAAAATGGATTTCATCTAACGAATGAGATAATTCTGTGTATTCTTTCTACAAGAGCCACCTGACACCAAATTCTACAAGAAGAGAAGTAAACATCCCCACATGAGTATAGCAAACACAAAAATAACTGGGAAATCCTAAGATTTTCTATGGTTAAAATTAGATATAAAGATTTACTTAACCTGAAATTCTGTGAACACTGAAAATAATCAAGTCCCTTTTTGTTCTTAGCAATGACACTGAGATTAAAATGTATATTTCAAAGAAGGAAGATTTAATTGATAACTATTTTTATTTTTATTAGAATTTAAGTAGTCTGGAATAAAATTATAAATAGTATAATATAAATAATTTTATACAATTATATATCTTTTAAATGTAAATAACATGAACTAGTGTCTATTTTAATGAAAGAATAAATAAAAGCTTACGAATTTTTAAATGATATATTAACTTTGTTTGCTCTCAACTTGTACATAAAGCTACAGAAAAACAATTGTACATCTAATTTTTTTTTTTTTTTTGATACCAGGGATTGAATCCAGCAGCATTCCACCTCCGAGCTACACATCCAGTCCTATTTTTTATTCTTTATTTTGAAATAGGGTCTCACTAAGTTGTGGAGGGTCTCACTAAGTAGTTAAGGCTGGCTGCAAACATGGATCCTCCTGTGTCAGCCTCTCAAGTACTAGGATTACAAATATGCATCACTATGCCTGGCTGTACATCTAATTTTTGCTATTGCAATTGTAAAGGATTTTCTTCACATTAGTTGACAAATAAAACAAATTCTACTTCTATACGTAGATCAAATCAGAGTTGATCTCAATGTCCAAAGAGCATGCCTACCACAATACTGGTTGATTCTCAGTATATCTGAGTAGTATTAAGTGTCTTTTTTTTTTAATTGATCCCATCCACTATAAAAGTTAATTCTACCTGTGGAAAGTGCATTATGCTCTTTATTAAAACTGTTTGTCCTTCTAGGTGTCCTTGGAACCTTCTAGATCTGTGAATTGCTATTGTCATTAATTTTTAAAATGTCTTAGGCAATGTTTCTTTTAATATTTCACACCTTCCACTATTTTTATATCTTTCTGATATTATAATTAGTGTTTATAATACCTTTTGAAGTCATTTATATGATCTCAGTATATGAAAATGCATTTATTCTGTTTTATTCTCTCTCTTCCCCTCCATCTCTCCCTTTCTCCTCTCCTTTTCATTTTAGTTTCTGTAGATTCTATTGCCCAATCTTCAAGCATTGTGATTCTTTTCTCAGTCTTGTCCATTTTACTTATTAGCCAAATCAGTTGCATTCTTAATTTTTCTTACAATATTTTTAATTTTTAGAATTTCTTTTTGATTCTTGAATTTTTTTTTTTTTTTTGCATAATAGGGATGGAACTCAGGGGCCTTGTACCTCTGAGTTATACACCCAGCCCTAATTATTATTCTTTGTTTTGAAACAGAGTCTCACTAAGTTGCAGAGGGCCTCATGATCCTCATGATCGCAGGAACCTGCCATCCTCCTGTCTCAGCCTCCCAAGTACTGGGATTACAAGCATGTGCCATCATGCCTGGCTGAAATTTATATCTATTTGCTTGCATTATCTTTCTACTCTTTCATGTTGTTCATTAACTCCATAATATGATTAATAGCTATTTAAATTCCCTGATTATTTCAAAATCTATGTCACATCCAAATCTAATTGTAATACTTTGTCTTTTAAAATAATGTTTCTTTTGCTCAAGCATTCTTCAAATTTTTTGTTGTTGTTGTGGTTGAAATCTGGACATTATATAATGGGTAACAGTAACTGAAATAACTAGATCTTTTCTGTGATATTTGATGGCTAGTAAGTGTTTTTTGTTCAGTGTTTCCTATAGCTGAAGGTGTCAAAAGTTTTGAATTTCTTTAGAGTTCTGTTAATGTCCCTCTTGATCTCTGAGTTTTTCTAAGAATTTCTCCTCTGGTAGAGTTAACATCATGCAGTTCTGTCTGCTATAGTACACCTTCATTGCAGAAGATCACTGCTGCTGTGATGTTATGATGTACAGACGAGTAAGTATTCTGTAATCTCATTACAATTCTGTTTCTCAGGTCTATATTCTTAGGCTTTAACTTTTATAAGTAACTCCTTCTTTAGGAAAGATAAAAATTCTAAGTGAATTAAAACTAGGGAAATGTCCTTCTCCCAATATTAGAATACTCCGATAAAGTCTAACTTATTTATTTATTTTTATTGATATAATTAGGTATAAAGTGTTCCCTAGAGAGCTCATTTATTATTGTTTGGAGCTGATGTCATTGAGTCATGAGATTTGTAATCCTAGCAGTATATAAATTCATTGTAATCAGTAATCCATTGTAAGCAATAGATAAATCCATTGTAATGGATTTATCTGAGTAGTGATCCAGGCCAGTAGAGTGTGGTTGGAGATGCGTGGGGGTCATTATATGAATAGTTCCTTCTCTCTCTGCTTGCTCTCTCTTGCTTCAGGCCTCCATGATATAAGAGGCACAGCCCATGTGCTCTTCCTCTCCCCACCTCCACTGCCTTGCCCTGAGTGCCACAGTTCCTGGCCTCACATAATGGACTGAACCTGAAGCCATGAGAAAATAATCTTCTTTCATCTAAGTTATGTGGTCCTGTGGCCAGTCTTTTAGATTTTAGTTTCAAGAATGCTGACTGGAACATTTATATTTGTTCATTTACTTTTGTGGTGCTGAGGAATAAACTCATGGCCTTGCTTATGCTAGGCAAACACTCAGCCACTGAGCTCCATCCCCCGGAACTCAGTGTTTTATCTTGACAAGTACAATTTTATTTTTTTGTGGATGTGATACATATATTTAATAATTATTACTCCTCCTTTTCTCCTGTCACAGATGTGAAGGAATCTTTCTTGGTTTCTCACTTGGTAAGCTGGGAAATCCACATATAAAAGAATAATTTTGGGGGGGTACTGGGGATTGAACTCAGGGGCATTCTACCTCCAAGCTATGCCCCCAGCCCTATTTTTTTTTTTTTTTTTTTTTTTTTTTGCGGTACTGGGGATTGAACTCAGGGGCATTCTACCTCCGAGCTATACCCCCAGCCCTATTTTTTATTCTTTATTTTGAAACCGAGTCTCACTAAGTTGCGGAGTGCCTCACTAGGTAGCTGAGGCTGGCCACAAACCCGGATCCTCTGGTCTCAGCCTCCCGAATGCTGGGATT